>CAUYQG010076618.1:0-33331 GCA_963574415.1 Tarsius wallacei | reverse complement strand
GCAATTCCCCTGTTGGGAATATACCTGGAGGACCTCAAATCGTTCTACAAAAAAGATACCTGCACATGTATGTTTGTTGCAGCTCTATTCACAATAGCAAAAACATGGAACCAACCATGTTGCCCATCGAAGCTGGACTGGATAAAAAAAATGTGGTACATATACACAGTGGAATATCATGCAGCCATAAAAGAAGGACAAACATATAGACGTTGCAGCAACTTGGATGGATTTAGAGTCGATCATACTCAGTGATCTATCACAGAAACAAAGAACAGAGTACCGTATGTTCTCACTCATAAGCAGATCTTGAACAATTATACTGTAAGAAACGGATTTGCAGTAGTGGGAAACTGTCGGGGGGTGGAGATTGGCAGTTGAGGGAAACTGCTAGGGGAGGGAAGGGCATACCTCATTAGCAAGTATACCTGCATAATCAAGGTTTGTATACCTAACCCTGAATTGTACTCCACATCTTTATAATAAAAAAAAGAAAAAAAGTGCAAGTAACACAAGAAAAAATAAATAAGTTGGACTTCATCAACACTTAAACTTTTTATGTATAATCAGACACTATCTAGAAATGTAAAAGAACAACCCACAGAATGGGACAAATATTTGCAAATCATAAATCTGGTAAGGGTTTAATATCCAGCATATATAAAGAATTCCTATAATTCAACAAGGAAAAGACAAACACCCAATTATAATATGAACAAAAGACCTGAATAGACATGTCTCCAAAGAAGAAATACAAAATGTAAATAAACACATAAAAAATTCTCAATAGAATTTAAGTTAAAGCCACATGATATATTATTTCATGCCTAACAGGATGGCTATAATAAAAACAAAAGGGAAATAAGTGTTGGTGAGGATGATGTGGAGAAATTGTAACACTCATACATTAATAGTGGGATGGCAAAATGATGCAGCTCTTGTGGCAAGCAGTTTGGGGTTTTCTCAAAAAGTCAAACACAGAATTACAATATGACCCAGCATTCCACTCAGGTATGTGTCTAAAGAGCCGAAAACATGGACTCAAACAGATACTTGCATGCTGATATTTACCACATTATTCACCACAGCTAAAAGATGGAAACAACCTAGGTGCCCATCAACAGACAAACAAAAAATAGTATAGACAAATATAAAAAGGAATGAAGTTCTGATACATCCTGCAACATTGATGAATATTGAAGACATTATGCTAACTGAAAGAAGGCATCCTCAAAAGACCATTGCATTAGTTTCTCAGGGCGCCCTAAAGAAGCATCACTAGCTGGTTAGCTTAGAATAACACAAATGTATTGTCTCCCAGTTTTGGTGTCTAAAGGCCTAAAATCAAGGTGTCAGCAGGGTCACACTCTCTCTGAAGGCACTAGGAAAGGATCTGCTCCAGGTCTCTCTCTCAGCCTCTGGTAGCCTCAAGTGTTCCTTGCTTTGCAGATGACTACCTTCTACCTATGTCTTTTCACACCAACTTCACTCTGTGAGTGTCTGTATCTGTGTCCAAGTTTCCCTCTTTTATAAGGACAACAGTCATAATGAATTAGGGCTTACCCTAATGACTTCATTTTAACTTGATTACTTTTGTAAAGGCCCTATTTCCAAATAAGGTCACATTTGGAGGTACTGGGGATTAGGACATCAACACATCTGTTTTGAAGAATGCAATTCAACCCATAATAACCATGTATTATATTAATTATCTTATACGAAATATCTACCATAGGCAAATTCTTAGAGTCAGAAAGTAAATGAAAGTTTATTGGGAGCTGGAGTGGGAGAATGGGGAGTTATTGCTTAAGGGTACAGAGTTTCTGTTTGAGATGATCAAGTTTTGGAAATAGATAATGGTAATGGTTGCAGAACATTTTAAAAGTAATTAATGACATGGAATTGTGCACTTTAAATTATTAACTTTATGTTAATATGTATTTTATTACAATTTGAAGACTGATTAATTTCCATAGAAGGAATAGAGAAAATTATCAGGAACTACCATGCAGAAAGCACCAAGCCCAGATAGTTTTATGGGGGAATGCTGCTAAACTTCATCCAGAGCAAGTACACATCATTCTAAATGAGGATATGTTGGAGGAATATCTTACAAAGGCAGGGAAAAGACAGGGATGTCCACTGTCACTCATTCTGATCAATACTGCACTGGAGAGCCTAGCCAGGGTGCTAAGGAGTGAAAATTATATTAGAGACACAGGATTAGAAATGAGTAAATAAATTACTGTTCCTGCAGATGATATAGATAACACAGAAGTATCCATAAATTATTAGAAAAAACCGAAAGGAAGAATAGCAAGTGAAGTTCTCAAGAAGTACAGAATGGGGGCAGAGTGGGGAGAAGACACATTTAGTACCTGTACTTATGAAGCAAAAATAATTCTAACAATTCTGCTTAATAACCCTGTCCCCTAGCCTAACCGCCTTTATTCCATCTCAACTGCTGCCTCTTGAGGTGACTTCATGCAAAAGGTCAAGGGTCCCATGATCTCTATTTTCTTTTTTTTTAAATTTCTTTTTTATTTTAAAGATATGGATTGGGTACATAAGTGGTGTATGTACAGGTGAAGTTTGGGTCTCCCATTGGCCCTCACTTTGCCTGGATTGGGATCATACATCCTTATTGATATTGTGTGCCCACCTCCCCCAGCAGTGTCCTGCTACTGCCAATCCTTTCTTGTAATATTAGGATAGGTATTCAGGGTCCACTTATGAGTGAGAATGTGTGTACTAAGTTCTTTGTTTCTGTGATAGATCACTGAGTATGGTAGACTCTAAATCTATCCAAGTTGCTGCAAAGTCCATAATTTTGTCCTTCTTTATGGCTGTATAATATTCCATTGTGTATATGTACATTTTAAAAATTCAGTCTACTTTTGATGGACAGTATGTTTGGTTCCATGTTTTTGCTATTGTGAATAGTGATGTTCATTTTCACCATCAAAAGGCTTAGGTTTCATCCTCTATCTCCCTGATTCTTTCTCACCATATCTCTCATTTTTCTACCTGGGGGGCCTCTTGTGGCTCTCCTGACATCTGGCTGCTTCTTGGCACTCACCAGTAATATTCACAGAGAAGCCTTTGTTCCCTGACCCTCACCCCCCATGAGTAGAGTAGCCCCCACCCCACTGTCCCAGTAACTCCCACATGGGTATTCTTATCCTCATGGCACTTCTCTGAAATCGGCTTGCTTATTGATGTTCTGACTTGTGTAGTATTACCTCACTCCTTCAAAGTTAAGTTTTTTGAAGGCAGAAACAGAGTGTTTCGTATATCTCTGTTTGTGAGGGAACAAAGCAGAAGTAAATCAATATCTGTGGAATAAATGAGTGACTGAAACCTCCGTGTTCATGCTTACCTATCCCCTTAAAGAACATTTCTTTCTTTTTTGAGTCGGAGTCTCGCTCTGTTACCCATGCTGGAGTGCAGGGGTACACTCAACAGCCACCACAGCCTTGAGCTGTTGGGCTCAGGTGATCATTCTGCCTCAGCCTTCCAAGTAACTGGAACCACAGGTGTGTGCCACCATACCCAGTTGATTTTTTGATTTAATGTAGAGACGAGGTCTCGTCAAGTTGCCCAGACTGGTCTTGAACCCCTGGGCTCAGGCAATCTCCTCACCTTGGCCTCCCAAAGTGCTGGGATTACAGGCTTGAGCCACTGCACCTGGTAAAGAACATTTCAGTGGTCCCATTTCACAAGTGAGTGTTTCGAGAAGAAACTTACCCGATTGCTTGTGGTTCAAAGTGGGTCTTACCAAAGCAAAATGAAAGGGAAACTGGGTAAACACACCCAAAGGACAACAACTGGGAGAGCTTGCCTTTTTATTCCCAGCATTAGAACACCACTTGCACAGTATAGATTCGCGCCAGTGCCTGTCTTCTTCATGAATAATGGAGCTGCAGCTCTACCTGGAAAGAGCAGTCACCACTAGTGTGCTCACCATGGTGTTTCTGTTTTGATAGCTTTTTTAAGGCCATGCATCCATTCAGGAAATCTACAGACACAGCCCCAAAACCCACTGCTGTTCCCTACCCCCCCTCCCCCATCAGGGCAGCCATGTATTTTTGTAAATTAGGCCACTGTGGTAGAATTAGATAACTCCATGTCAGTCCGCTGTAGTGCTTGCAACATCTCTTGCAATTTGGTGTGCACGTGGGCAAGTTCCACTCTGTTGAGGTTTTCCCACCTATATTCATCCAAGTATACCACGCATTCGGCAGGAACAGGGTATTGCACACGCTTCAGTTCCTTCAGCCCTGCTAAGTGCTGAAACACATCCATGATGCCCGGTGTGGAGATGATGTTGTTGTAGAAGACGAGGGACCGGAGGTGGGAGCAGCAGCACAGGGCAGGCAGGAGAGCTCTGAGTTGCTCTTCCTTCAATCTGCAGCTTCTTAAGTTCAGGTGCTGCAGGGTGCCTGATGCCTCACCAAGCAGAACCTCGAGGGGTCCAGGAACGGTGTGGGACAGGTTATTGCTGCACAGGACCAACTCCTTTAGGTGGGTGGCATGAATGCTCTGGGACAAGTAGGTGATGTCACTCGTGGTAAGCCTACACCCATTGATCACCAGGGTCTCCAATGGCTTCTGCAGACCACTGTGGAGAGGCAGATGCAGTTACTCCTTGGAAGTTGGGTTGAAGCCCTAGATACATTTGGGGTAGGTCAGAAATCTCTCCTGGGAAACTTGTACTGCTCCATCTCAGTCTAGATGCAAAATGTGGGAGTCAGTCTTCTATACTGGTCAAGAACACAGAGCTTGGAGTAAAATGTTTTCCCATTCCCAACAGAAGCACTCCCATATTTCAGATAATTTATCAAGCACATTACCAACCTCTGTTAGTCTCAGCTTTCTAATGAGCCACATAAACAATCTTTATGTTTCATAAGTTGTCAAGGGAATGACTAACATTTTGATACAGCCTGACACACAGTAAAGTTTAGGTGTTTACTAGATAAAGATGCTTCCCCACACTTTTAATCACTAGGCCCCAGGAGAACAGCTCCCTATTCCAGGGTATGCCACAGAGAAGCCTTCCCACGTAGATAAGGATAAGGAGTTGACCAAGTCAACTGGGCTGAGATGCTGTGAGGGTAATTAACTCCCCCAAATGCCATCTTCACGACTCTCATCCCTACTCATTCTGCTCTTTGTAGGTCTGGAAGCCAAGACCCTGTCTGATATTTTTCAGAGTTTTATCTCCCATTCTTAGTTCTATGCTTGATATAGACTCAGTGCTTGAATAAATGAATGAATGAATGAGTGGAGGAGATGCCAATTTCAGTCAACAGTCACTGCCTTGGAATCTGTGTCCATCAGTGGTTCTGCAGGAACTCAGGGAAGGGAAATCCAGGCTCGTCCTGGACTCAATGTGGCTTAAGAGGTGTGTTCAGGGATCTTAGCCTTTGTACCTCCAGAGGAACTTTCCACAAACTCACCTGAGCATCTTATGGAGTTTTCCTGAGAGACACCCGAAGATGAGGTGGAGCTTTTGAAGGTGGCCCAGGGAACTCAGAAGGGAGAAGCAGTCGGCAGGGAAGTCCCAGGGGATGTCGCTCATGATGAGGTTGCCCAGGTTGCGCATCTGCCCTACCTGGGTGAAGAACTGGATCAGGTCCAGCAGGAAGAAGAACCCACTTCTGTGATGGAGCCGCACCTCTTGGATCGTCTCCAGCTCCAGCATTCCCAGTATCTCTATGAGGCTGTGGAATGGCACTTTGTTGATGACCAGTGTCCGACAGCGGAGGCGCAGACAGCCGTGGCTCTTCTCAACTTTCTGAAGTAGATAAGAGGGGAACCCGGACAGGTGGAAGAAACCAAACAAGCCATGGAAGAAAAGGTCTGTGTGTATTTCCACAGGTTCTTGGTTATACAGAGGCTGTTCTCTGGCACTGGGTGTGAATTGGTCTGCCTCTGGCTCTTCCAGCATGTGTGTGATGACAAAGGGTGCAGGCGAGGTCTCAAAGCATTCTTCCCAGTTGGAGTGCTCAAAGTCATGGGTGAAATCTAGCACCTTTAGCTTCGATCTCCTGGGGAGAATAAAGAGCAGATCATAGATAGAGATACTGGTTTTCAAGACAGTGCTGGTGTGAGACTGGCAGCAGCAGACCTCAGTAAGGGGCCTCCATGCCAGGCAGCAGCCCTGTCCTCCCCATCTGCCAGGCCTTCTAAGTGGACTCCTCCATTCTCATTCCTCCTCAGATCTTTCCCAGTTGCCATCCTTACACAGTCTTGGGGAACCATTCAGGAGCTCGGATCGATCTCTTAACCACCTCAGCTGCACAATCGGCTCACGACTGCCCTTTCTTTTCTGTGTGACTCTGAGCAGTGGCCTTAAGGCCTCCTCATGATCAATGTTGTGCCAGCAGCAGATTCTGCCACATTCTTTGACCCCAGACACCTGAATCCAGCTCCCTCTCCCTCAGCTCACTGACTCCACCAACACCCATGCTACAGCTACCTGGGGCAAGCAGCGGTGGTGGAAACAAACTGCAGCCCATCCAGCACAGCTTCCAACAGGACTTGGGTTATGGACTGATCCTTCAGCGATCCCAGACGGAGGCAGGGGAAGGGCCAGGCCCGCACAATCGCTGTCACAGTCTTCGTGTGGCCCCCATCAAAGGCTGCGGTGGACAGTGGTGGAAAGAGGCCTGCAGGGAGCTCTCCCAGGGCATGCACGGCTGCGTCCTCATCACGCAGCAGGCTTTGTGCTGCGAGGTCTAAGAGACTGAGAGGGTTGTGTCTGCTCATCAGCGACCTGGTCCAAGGCAAGGGAGACTCTTGAGTGGATTTCACAGTGCTCAGCCTCCCACTGCCAGGCCAGGTCAACCCAAGCCTCAACCACGCTACACGGCGGCAACTCAGGAGTGAGTTGTTCCCCACCCCTCCTTTCATCCTGTAATTTCTGTGCATAAATCTCTAGTTCTTCCTCTGTCTGTGTCAGCCCAGTGTCACTGGCCCTGATGCCAACTGGCCAAGATGAGAATAATCAGGGTTTTATCTCTGTCCCTCATTGGGCTTCAGAGAATATAAATTATTCCAAACTTAATTTCTGGACCTTTTCCCAAGATCATCATTGTCACCTCCAAGGTGACTTTAAGGAACACATCCAAACAATATCTTACCATAGTTTCCCAATGGTAAGAGAGTTCATGTCCTGAGGATTTTGTTTTGTTTTGTTTGCCTTCTAAGGAAGCCAATATGTCTAGAACAGTTAACAACTTTTCCACATGCTAAGACCTCCCTTTTTTCCCACCCTGTGGGTGAATTCCTACCCACATTTACCAGGCTTCATTGCAATTCAGAGATGAGAATTTTCAAAACAAAACAAAACAAAAGACATAAAAATCCTCTTATAGAACTAGTAACATTTTGGCACAAAAAGTCAGAAAAAGACAAGAGAAAGGAAAATGATAATAGAGTTTCACATATAAAGTCCTGAGTAAAATATTACCAAGTAGAACACATTTTTTACATGTGTCTTATAAAAAAGCAGGATTACCAAGGGTTTCTTCCAGGAACAAAAAGAGTGTGGCACATTAGAGAACTTATCAATGAACTTGCGATGACACAGTTGGACAACTGAACATAAGTGCTCTGAGCTGTCACCTGAAACCTAAAAGAAGTAAAGGACCTAAAACCAGAAAGCCAAAAAGAATGAATTAGACATTTCCCTTCCCTCAGAAAAAGCAAACTTTTAGAATCTGGAAAAAAAGGTAGATTAGGAAAACTAGTGTGCACACCACAGAAACTGAAACCGAAGGCTACGGGGTGGTGAAGTCAGCAGGAAGCCAACCACAGAACCCACAAAGGCCTTGGGAAGGAGACACAGATACGGCCCAAGAAGGGACCAGAGACCATGGCCAACACTGGGGCATTCATGGAGTTCCTATAAATGAGTGCAGTTACCACCACTACCAGCACAGACAGAAATCCACACCTTGGATCCAACTTTCCTCCAATTCCCACCCTGACTCTGCCCTCATCCCACAGCGGGCTGCTCTTCTTGTGGGAGGAGCAGAGGGGAGACCCTAAGGCAGGTTTGGTAAATGACCATTTTAACAATCAGAATATGAGCTTCTGATCCACTGAACCTTCCCCACTGAAGCATTTTCCACGTACATGTAACTGAGAAGAGCCCTGCTGAGAGAGGGTCAGGCCTGGAGGGCAGCCTATGGCACAGGTAGTGAGGGGGGCAGGGGGCACTAGGCTCCTGTCACAATCCTCCAATTGTTCTGAAAGCGGAGCTCCTCTGAAACAGCTGGGTCCTTGCAGAGGTAGCAGCTGTGACGAATCTGAACCCTCACCTCTGTGCTTTTTCTAAAACATTCATTTCTCTGAAGGAAAAGCACACAGGAAACCACACGACCTCCATGGAAATGTGTGCAGTGACTGCAGCTAATTTACTGGAAGCAGAAGATGCCTGGGGGCACTGGGAAGTGGGAGGATGCCTCTGTTCTTGGCCCCTCCTCTGCAAGCAGTCAGAGCTTCATATCCCTTTCCCTCAGCACAAACAAATCTAACCAGGCCGGGCGCAGTGGCTTCACACCTGTAATTCCAGCACGTTGGGAGGCCGAGGTGGGAGGATTGCTTGAGTTCAAGAGTTCGAGACAAGCCTGGACAATATAGTGAGACCGCATCTCTACAAAAAATAAAAAGTTTGGCCAGGCGTGGTGGTGTACACCGGTAGTTCCAGCTACTCTGGAGGCTGAGGAGAAAGGGTCACCTGAGTCCAGGAGGTCGAGCCTGCGTAAACCAGGATTGTGCCACTGCACTCCAGCCTGGGCAACAGGGCGAGACCCTGACTCAAAAACAACAAGAACAAGAACAAGAACAACAACAACAAAACAAATCCACTCAGGAGGGATGTGCAATTTGCTGACATCTTCATGGGGCACAGAGAAAGCTCTCGATTATTCTCCATGAGGCAATCTCCCCTGCCTGGTTGAACAGGTGTCAGCTGCCTCCCCATCTTGGACAGTCTCCTTCCAGCCTCATGACATTCACAAGGAACCATTGAGCCTCCCAGCATCTCCCGATGGAATCGCCACACTCTATACCCTGCTTAGCACTGAGGGGTCCTCACCGATCCCCTCTCTAGTTGAGGTGGGTGTTGTGAGCAGCACAAATTTGAAGTGTCACACTGATTCTCAGAGCCTTCTCCTATGTTCCAACACAGCTTTTCTTTCCCATGAAGAACTCAGTCCTATGCCAAGGGTCTGTATTCAGCAGGCCAAAGTGAGCTAGGGCCTCTGGTTCCTGCCAGTAGCCAACAATTTCAGCCACTCCTTGCCTTGTCTGGGAAAACCATGGTCACTTGTTGCTGCCTACTCTTGGCCTAGGCAAGGCTGTTGGTCTAATAGGACCATACTCACATACCAGTTCTCTTCAGAGGTTTGTGGTTGGGCTGTGTCTGCTGGAACCTTAATACCAAAGGTAAGGGTGGAGGGAGAGGCTGCCCTATTCCTTAAGCCCATCACCAGGACCCCGAGAGAGTGAATGCAGAGGTCTGATTTCTGGGGTGCAATACCTGTAACATTTGAGGTAGATTTGTGGGGATCAGTCGCCCAAGAGTATGAGTTTATTCATTTATTCAACCAATAATTATTATGCTCCTATGATGGTTCAGGTGCTGTTCTAGGTATTGGAGAGCCAGAGTTGAACAAAGCAGAATACCTATCCTTAGGAGAGCTGGAGGTGGCCAAATCATCTTCTCCAGGAAGCAGGCTCCAAGATGGAGTTCAATGTGTAGGATACTTACCAGAGAGTGTCCTTGGGATTGATCCCTGTGGAAGGAAGGGAGAGGATACAGGATTGGGCAGAGAAAGAAACAGCTGCAGTTTCCAATACTAACCCCATGAAGAACTCTGGAGCCAACATGTGGGCCAGAGTTGGCTCACACCAGGCCTTACACTCTGCCTTGATCAGCCTTTGGATGTGAGCCAGAACAGGAAAGGTACAACTTTGGGCGAGGCACCTCCCTGCCTCAGAGGTGAACAACCCCGAAGAGGTTGATAGTCGGTGCACTGTCTGCTAACAACAATCTCAGCAGCAGGGGCACCAGTTCTTCCTTGAAGTAGAGTCTGGGAGACACATCTCTGCTCCCTTTTCTGTCTACTGTGTGCGCTGCCCAAATGCACTTTTTTGTAAATGTTCTGGAAGGAACTCCTCCAGGGTTTCAGTGGGCCTCTATTCCTGGGGAAACTTGGAAGAGGACAGCTTGTGGGATTGATTAATTGTAGCCTCAGCCACTGCAGTCGATGCTCATCTTTTCATTTCTCATGGCACATTGTAGATTCTTCCTGTTCTCAGCTGGGCATGAGGACCCGGCTGGTGTGCAGCCCTTCCCCAAGGACCCATTCGGAGACCCTGCATGATTAACTTTGGGGTCCTTAGCCCTAGAGAAGCCCCAGCAGAGCTCTGTGCACGCCCTGTCTGAACAGTATTTAATGGGCGGGCAGGTTCTCTGAACCTTCTTTTCCCTCTAGGCATCATGTGACCGATAAAAGTAACTATTAAGGATTGTCTGTCCAGAGCCAGGCACCAAGTCAGAGGCTTCATGTACCTTCTTTCCTCCTCATAGTCCTGCCTTAGGCTCATGCTTGCTCTGGCATTTTCTCTTCTGGTCCATTCCATATCCAATACTCTTTCTTTTCCACTTCATTATCTTCACTAAAGATATCCTTATATATTTTATTCGTGCCAAGACTCTGAAAGTAGACTACAGACAGTTGTGCACTTCTGAGAATAAAAACATATTTGTAGATAGCAGGTCACTCCCAACAAAAGCCCCTGGGTTTGGATTAGTTAAGGCACTTCTGGTAGTAGGTGACAGAAACACAAGTCAAATGAGCTCAGGCCAAGGAGGGGATTTATTGGGCCACTTCTAGGAAAGCTCACAGAAGCCCAGGACTTGAGAATTGTGAGGCTCACAGGTTCTGTACCCCTCGATGGTGGAGGCAACTCAGGGCTCATATTTGTGCACCTACTATCATTTTCTTAAGAGACATATATAAGAACAGGAAAGGCAGCTCTTGATGGTTGGGGCCTGCTATAGGGTCTTTATGCTTCTACCTTTAAGCTCTGCTGCTCCTCGTAGGTCTTAAACACCATCTGGATCCCAGTGACTGAACCACACCCCTCATAATGGAAGGAAATGCTAGGTCTTATAAGTTAGTTGTAATAATGGTATACAAAGATCTACCTTTCTTCTTACACGTATGGGTATGAAATGACAGAAATAGTATAGTTAATGAAAAAATATAATAAAGCATATTAACTTTTGTTAAACAGTTACCATGGTTTTTTTCTAATCTCTAACTCACTTTGATGCTACTGCTATGTAGCCTTGTAATAATAGTCTTGTTGAGGTGTTGTGTTCAATGCAGGAATAGGCAATTTAAGGAAAAAAAACCCTGGATCATGCTAATTAAAAAAACCAGATACGATCTATCCTAATGAATAGTGTGATTTTCAGTGAGTAGGCAAGTGTGCACACAGGGCCTGATGCTTATTCCTTGCAACTACAGATGATGACTATCAACCTTCCTAGGAAAGAGCCTTCCTGGCTGTGTGGAACAATCAACATTTGTCATGCAACGGGATGGTTGATTTAAGACCAAAATAGGGAAACTTGTGAGACAAAGTTCATTTCTACTCGAATATCCCTAACTCTGTGACAACACATGGCTCCCCAGAAGAATGTCTTGGAGACAAAACAAGATAGAGCATATATGCTCCCCCCATCCACCCCATGTCATTTGCCTGAATCACTACATTCCTTCAAAGATCAGTGAGTCTGGCCTTACCTCTTCCTATACATACATAACATCTGACAGGTTTAGGGTTTATGCCTCTGTAATCTACAACCAGATGTGCTCTTACACCCAAATCCTGATGTGATTCTGTTTAATATAACTTCTGAGCAAATGTGATATGATTTTGCATGTACTGAACTCTTATAAGCAGTGGGCTGAAAAGAAAAAAAATAACTGGGTGTGGTGGCATATACCTATAGTCCTATCTACTCAGAAGGCTGAAGTAGGAAGATCACTTGAGCCCAGGAGTTCAAGCCTGCAGTGTGCTGTGATCATGCCACTGCACTCCAGTTTGGGTGACAGAGTGAGGCCCCTGACTCAAAACAAAACAAAACAGTGGACTGAAACACTGTGCTGGGCAGTCTAACAGAACTGCTCCTGGGCTGCAGGCCTAAGTCTATAGCTCTCAGTAAGACTTCTGAATAAAACTAGTGTTAAAACCTTGCCTTTTTGCTTTAGTCGACAGAGCTTACCACAGTTTGAGTGATTACATGATTTTTTTTTTGAGTCGAAGTCTCATTGTCACCCAGGCTGGAGTGCAGTGGCACACTCATGGCCACCACAGCCTTGACCTGCTGGTCTCAGGCAATCATCCACCTTGGCCTTCCAAGTAACTGGAGCTACAGGTGTGCGCTACCACACCTGGTTAATTTTTTGATTTGTTGTAGAGACAAGGTCTTGTTATATTGCCTAGGCTGGTCTCGAATCCTTGGACTCGGGCAATCCTCTCTCCTCCGCCTCCCAAAGTGCTGGAATTACAAGCATGGGCCACCATGCTCGCCACTTGGAATTTTTAAGTAGCAAAAATTATAGCAACATATTTGGAAATACCTTTAAAATGTTAGAGCTAGTAATAGGAGAGAATTATGAAATGTATTTGAAATTTTAGCTTTAGGATTTTCTTTAAAATGACCCACGGTGAAGGAAGAATATCAAAGTGTTTTTCTTTTAAAGACTTCATTTGGGTTAAAATACAAGAATGATGAACATGATCAAAATTATTTGGAAAGTAACTACAAATATTATAAATGCATTCAAGGCAAACATAAAGGTACCAATCTTATGAAAGAAAACTAATAATAAAATCTGAATATTAAAGTGTGCAAAATGTAATTATTTTCATAGCACTGATGAGTTGCAAATAGAATTTGCTGTCAGAGTTAACCCACGATGCTTTATCCCAAGCACTGGGGAATTATCTCGAATTGTGTGTTTTGTACAAACATCTGCAGTCTTGAGGAACATACTTGCATATCACAGCAGGACTTAGTGTCTCAGATTCAGTCTGACAGCTTTGAACTTTGAAATCCTCTTTGGAGTTTCTTCCATCCCTTCGGAGACTGTGTCTTTCCTTTTGGAGAGGCAGGTGACACCTGAGGAGCGGAGGCTTGGTGCAGTGTCAGAGATGGAGGTAAGAATTCTTCTTCTATCATAATTCCAGGAAAAGCCTCTCCTGTGCCTATTGAGGGTGAGAGCTCTGACTGAGGATTTCCTTACTCTTCTTCCTTCTTCAAAGAGGGCTTGTGAGTCAGGATCCTTAAACCCCCTGGGTCATCGTGCCCAGTGACTTGCCTCTCTCCAGCACCACCGCATCCAAGAGTCTTTCTGCATCCTGGCCTCATGACGGCCTTCCAAGAGTCATGCTCCCCATTCTCAGGGTCCACAAATATGTTGTAAATATCTGCTGGTGTTCTGATAACTGAGTGACCCAGGGCAAATGGGCCATCTCCAGGGCTCAGTTCCCAGCTGTGTCTGCCTCCCTCTTTCCTCTGACTGAAAACTGACGTCATTTTTTTCTCCCCCTGTATTTTGGGTTCAGTGGTGTGGGAAAAGTAGAATGTTGGTGAAGATTCATTGCTGTCTCCTGGACTGCCATGATCACAGTGGTCAGGGTGTGGCTGGTGCTTGGAATCATTGGCTTGACCTTGCACCAGTTCTGACTCAGAAATGTCCTTATGAAAACTCCCCTGGGTAAGCGAACCCATAGACTCATGGGGAATCCAATCTTTCTCCTCTTCCCTCCATTTGTGACCCCCATCTCCAGCTCACTGTCAAGTTCACCCGGCAGGTTTTCTTGTCTCTCCAGTTCTTCCAGTCGATCCCACAGTTCCTTATCTGTAAGCAAAGCATCCTTGAACTTGACATTATTTTCAAAACCTGAAGTTTTGGGTTTTGAATGAAGTTTGTGTGCAATCTGGAGGTTTTCTTTTTAATTTAGAGTCTTTGAACATGTTTTCTTATGTCACTAAGATCACCACCCTATCACTCTGTTCCTGCTGATCTGCTGGGAATGCAACCTTAGATTTAAAGTTTTTCATTGCTTTCATGAAGTCATCCAGGGCTTTCCTTCCACATTCCTTCTTACGCTCCACTAGACCCACCACTTGCTTTGCAGAGCACTGGCAATGCCAGTTGTCCCTGAGGAGGACAGTGATTTTGTTGGTGTTTACAAGCCTTCTTGGTATGAAGGTCAGAGGCCTGAGAAGCACCATGACCTTGTAGGGCAGCCTGTTGGGTAAGGCTCAAAGGTGCCTTTTCCTTATTGCTGGTACATGGTTTCCTCTTGGCACCTAGAGACCACCTGTTCCTGTTCTTGTAGCCTGTCATGGGTGCAGCTCCCTGGAGGCGACCGAGCAGGCTGAGTGGTGGAGCACACAATGGGGCTCCATGGCCTCTGGCTGTGCGTGTGTGCTGTGGGTACCACCGTCAGGACACTGCTCTAGTTGTGGAAACTGCAGTACCCAATGTCCTCCAGCTGGGTCCTTATCAGATCCTTTCTCCAGTCAGTCTTCCCAGCTCCTCTGAAAAATTCCACTGAAAGATAAATCATTCCGGAGATGGATAGTGGTGATAGTGGTGCTAGGATTACAGACATGAGCCCCCTCATGCCTGGCCCACAGTTTTGTTTGATTTTAAAGACAGGATCACTCTGTTGCTCAAGGTTGAGTGCAGTGACACAATTAGAGCTCACTGCTGCCTTGAACTGCTGGGCTCAAGCAATCCTCCTGTCTTGGACTTCCAAAGTGCTGGACTTCCAAGCATGAGCCTAGGATCATCTGAGCCTAGGATGTCAAGGCTGTGATGAACCATGATTGTGCCACTGCACTCCAGCCTAGGTGACAGAGTAAGTGCCCAACTTAAAAAAACTAAAAAAGATTAATTAGTCCCAATTGAGATAAGTATCAAAAAACTTTGCTGTCATGGTTGTGATTTTTCTGGAACAACTTTTGTTTCTAATTAAACCAAATACATCATCCATCTGTATACCCATGTTCACAGCAGTATTATTCACAAAAGCCAAAAGGTGGAAGCAATCCAAGTATTCATCAACAGATAAATAGATAATCAAAATGTGGTCTATAACTGTAATTCAATCTTGAAAAGGAAGGAAATTCCAACACATGCTACATCATGGAGGAAACTTGAAGACATCATAAGTGTTATGGACTGAATGTTTGTGTTCCCCCCATCACAAAATTCATATGCTGAAGTCCTAACCCCTGATATGATGGTATTTGGATGAGGGACCTTTCAGTAATTGGGTCATGAGGAGGGAACCTCCATGATAGGATCTGTCTACAACACAAAGAGGGCCTTCACCAGAACGGGACCATGCTGGCACCTTGATCTCAGACTTCCAGCCTCCTGCACAATGACAAATACATTTCTGGATTTCTTTTTGTTTTTGTTTATTTTTTTAATTTTAGAGATGGGAACTCACTATGTTGCCCAGGCTGGTCTTGAACTGCCCTTAAGTAGTCCTCCCACCTTGGCCTCCCAAAGTGTTGGGATTACAGGCATGAGCCACCATGCCCAGCCAAATTTCTGTTGTTTTTAAACCACCCAGTCTATAATACTTTGTTATGGTACCCCAAACTCACTAAGCAAAAAACAAATCACAAAAAGGCAAATGCTATATGATTCCACTTATATGAGGTACCTAGAATAGTCAAATTCATAGAGACAGAAAGTGAAATGCTGCTTGGTAAGGCCTAGAGGGAGAGAGAAGTGAAGAGTTGTTGAATGAGTATAGAGATTTAGTTTTGCAAAATGAAAGAGTTCTAGATTGGTTGCACAACAATGTGAAGATACTTAATGCTACTGACCTGTACACTTAAAAATGATTGAGATGGTAAATTGTGTTATGTGTATTTTACCATAATTTTTTTGTTTAAGCAACGGTGTTGTGCTCTGTCATCCAAGCTGAAATACAGTGGCTGTTTGCAGGCATGATCATGGGGCACTATAGCCTTGAACTCCTGGGCTCAAGCGATCCTCCTGCCTCCTGAGTAATTGGGACTGCAGGCATGTAACACTGTGCCCAACTCTATTTTACTATAATTTTAAAAAAGACAATGTCTCCTTTTTTTTACATGATCGTGGCATTAAAGGAAAGTTTGGTGTATATTAAAACATCACAAGTTGTTATTTTAATACTACATGCAAAATGGAATAACTAGGTTTTCTGCTCCCTTCGGGTGGGGCACTTGAAAATTGATTGCCACAGGGGTTGGTTCTTGGCTGAGTGGAACCGTGCAGAGAGCTTCTGACTGGTTGGTGTTCCTGGATCCCTGTTCAGAAAATTAAAACAGGTTCTCAACTCAATCACTATGACCCTACAGGGGGCATTCTCCTCAGTAACCCATGGGATTTGGCCCAGCCCCCTTCAGTCTAATTTGAGATGCTCTCCTCCCTGTTTCTGTAGGTCTCAGCCACATGGGCTTCTTCTATTTCCAAACACACACCAAGCTCACCCTGAAACAGAGCCTCTCCACATGCCTGTATCCCTGCCTAATAAATACAACCCCTACAACCCCCTTCTCACCCTTCAGGTTCACCCTATTTTTCTCCCTCAGGAGGCCTTTAATAACCACTTACTCAATAAAAGTTTCCTGGATAGTCTCTCTCATGACACTTATTCAAATATCTAGTTGTGTCAGGTGTGGTGGCCATGCCTGCAATCCCAGCACTTTGGGAGGCTGAGGTGGCATAATTGTTTGGGCCTAAGAGTTTGAGACAAGCCTGGGAAAACATATTGAGAGCTCACCTCTACAAAAAGTTAAAAAAAAAAGCTGATTGTAGTGGAACATGCCAGTGGACACAACTACTTGGGAGGCTGAGGAGGATCCCTTGAACCCAGGAGTTTGAGGCTATGGTGAGCTATGATTGCACCACTGCACTCCAGTGTGAGCAATAAAGTGAGACCTTGTCTCAAAACCAAACCAAACCAAACCAAACCAAACCATTGTCATTGTTTATTTCCCCACTAGTCTCCCACAATGTTTCCCACTAGACTCTAAGTTTCACGGGGGCAGGGACCATGGATATACACAATGACCACTCTTAACCAGAGTCTCCAAGAGTTGCCTATACATGTTAGATTAAGGAAAAGTTCATATAAGAATCCAAATTCCAATTTCTCCTGAAATGTTGAAAATGGAGACCTCCCAGGTTAAAAACTCTAGGCCTGTGCTGGACAGCTGTCTCCTTTTTCAGACAGGGTGGGAGACTTCCAGCTTCCACAATCCCCCACAGTCCTCTTTATTCAACCCACTTCCCTATGTGGTCATTGCAGGCATTTGAGTTCGTAAGCCCTGGATACAAAGGGGGTTAGAGAAATGCCTGCATCAACCTATCTCACTCACCTGGTTCTCAGATGCAGGTCCTGATGGTGGGCTCATGTTGTAATGAGTAGGACGGGGGAATCCAGCCAGAACCTCTGGGTAGGTTTGGTCCTCAGCTCAGAATTGTGGTTCCTCTGTTCTCCATAGACAGGAAGGGTTGATCTGACTCAGTAATGATTTGAGCAAAGAGAAAGTGAGGGAGAGATGGAGGGAAGAATCTTTGAATTCCACTGGTATCTAAATATTGGGAGAACAGTACCTTGGGAACAGGAAATTTGGCCAACCCAGTTCCTTATGGAAATACCCACTTATGGAATACCACCTTTAATGGGACATCATGCCAGTGTGGTCCATTGGCAGAGAGTGGTAATCTGGAATTCCAGGAGGTTGGAATCTCCCTCTAGGCTTCCCAAGGGAGGAGCTCCTTTGACACACTCTAGTGAGATGAACCTGATGAGGCATATTGTTTGATGAAAAGAAGGGAACATTGAACTACTTTCACATTCTTTGGGCACAAATAAGCCTGACTGAGTTTGGTGCTCTGGTTCAAATGTTCGACCTGATTGATTTCATCATGTTTTCTTGTTGGACCCATCAACATGTCTATCAGAATGGCCATGTTAAAAAGCAAATTAAGTCACCCTGTACCAAGAGTCACACACTCAAATGCCCACACAGGTGAGGGGGAAGATATAAATTGTAAATATGTCTCATTAGGGCCTATTAAAGGAGCTGCCAAGGAGCTGGGACTACAAGTGTGTGCCACCACACATGGCTAATTTTTTAAATTTTTTGTAGAAATGAGGTCTTGCTATATTGTCCAGGATGTCCTCAAACTCCTGGCCTCAAGCAATCCTCCCACCTCAGCCTCCCAAAGTGCTGGAATTACAGGTGTGAGCCACCGCACCCAGTCTCATCCACATTCTTAGTCTCCTCCATGGCATCATGAGCCTCCTCCCCTCTCAAGGGACTGGGACCTCAGTATGGGTGACATTGCTCTGCCAAGGCTCAGGAGCCCAACTGATTTGTGTGAGAATTTCCACTGCTCCCCCCCAGAGCAAGAGGCTGAAGAGAGTGAGAAGCAACGCTGCAATGCTTGTGCTGCCGTTGCTATAGCTCGTGGCCACCATTCGCTAAACCTCACCTGCGTGTGCACCCAGGTGTTGGTCATGCATATCACCTCCACAAGAGAAGCATCATGTATTCAATCATTCATTCATTCATTCATGTTGTTACACAATTGTGAATACAGTTGACCCTTGAACAATGCAGGGATTAGGGGCGCTGACCCCTTTTGCAGTCAAAAATACGTGTATAACTTTTTGACTCTCCCAAATGTAACTATTAATAGCCTACTGTTGACCAGAAGCCTTCCTGAGAACACAGTCATTTAATATCATCTTTTGTATGTTATAAGGTTTATATACTGTATTCTTATAATAAAATAGGCTAGAGGAAAAATGTTATAAGAAAATCTTAAGGGAAGAACATATACTTCCTATTCACTAGGTAGAAATGGATCATCCTACAAGAGGACGAGGAGGAAGAGGAGAGGTTGGTCTTCGTCTCCCATGGGTGGCAGAGATGGAAGAAAATCCATGTATAAGTGGACCCACACAGTTCAAAACTGTGTTGTTCGAGGGTCAACCATATATGGGGGCACCAGATTAGCTAACAGTTGAACATTTAGTGACAAACTAGATAGAGGTCCCTGTCCCCATAAAGATTATGGACAGGAGATGGGACAAGAACAAGTACATAGAGAGTTGTAACCTATGATAAATGCCCTGACAAAAATGAGTGTAGCACGTAACACGGGAAGAGCAGGGTGAGCCCACTTACCTGGGGCAGTTAGCTGAGGCTGCCCAGGAGGTGACACTGTAGTGAGCACCTGAAGAAGAAGGCTACTTCTGAGAGGACCAGGATTGATTCAGGCATTGGGATCATGGGCAAAGGTCTTCTGATGACAAAGAGCTTAGTGCCAGTGCTTAGCACCATGTGAGAGCAGAAGGGTGGCAAGGCACGAGATAAACATGCTTCAGATGAGAAATGAGGCAGAAGAGGAAATAGTAGGGCTTCTGATGTGAGAGGACTGGTGACCAGAGGGACCACTGGATGAAGGAACGGGGGCCTTGCTGGGATCAGAGCCATGTGAACAAGGCACCATCATGGACCTCCCAGACCAGCCAGTCTGGCCATCATTTGACCGAACCACATGCACAATTCTGGGTGGAACCAGAAGAGCCACCCAGGCAACCCACAGAATTGGGGAACTCATCAACTGTTGTTTTAAACCACTATGTTTTAAGTGACTTGCCATGCAGCCGTAGGTCACCAAAGCAGAACATATAAAATATCTAAAAGGTCAAGTATAGTGGTTTACACGTGCAATCCCAGCACTTTGAGAGGCCAAGGTGGGAGGATCACTTGAGGCCAGGAGTGAGAACAGCTTAGGCAACATAGTGAGACTCTATCTCTTAAAAAAAAAAAGGCAAAAATTAGGTAGGTGTGTTGGCACACACCTGTGGTCCCAGCTACTCAGGAGGCTGAATTGGGAGGCTAAATTGAGTCCAGGAGTTAGAGGCTGTAGTAAGCCATGATTGTGCCACTACACTCCTGTCAGGGTGACAGATAGAAACCATGTCTCTAAAAATAAAAATAAAAATAAGGTACCTATAAACTAGGCAGGGGCACTGAATGGGCTCCTGTCCACCCTGACATCCTTGTGGACATTGAGGTTTGTCACAGAGCTCGACAACCTTCTCTTGGTCTAGAATTACCTAAAAAGGGTTGAGTGTAGCCAGGGAGATGGTCCATGAGTCCAGATGCTGAGGGGTTGAGAGAAAGGCTGAGGGGACTAGAGGTGGGGATAGCTGCCCAGGGCCGGGAGAGGGCAGAGTTCAGAGAATGTGACCTCCATCTAACTCCAGATGCTCTAGGGGGTGGAGACCATTTCCAGCAGGAACTGGAAGGGCTGGAGCATTTCCTAGTACACACAGTAGCCATTGGGAACCAATCATTGCAGGTGGGTGGTGCAAAAGTCCTGGACAGCAAGGTTAAGGTTGCAAAACAAAGTTGGGACCAGAGTGTCTATATAGTTGAGGAGTGGATCTGGCCTTACTCGTTAAGTATAACTATGTGCATTTACCTTCAATTGCAAGTAGAACCACCTGTCCCTTCTGAGACAGGGATTAAAAAAATGACAATGAATGGTAGGACTGGCTCAAGGGCTGCAGTAGTGCCAGTACTCACAAGTGGGACCATCTCCTGTCCTGATTTCTAAAAACTGGGTGCCCTGAGAAGGATCAGAGAGGTGCATTTCTCATCATAAATACATGAGCAACACGCAGATGAACCACTGGATGAGAAAATGAATGAATGAATAAACAAAGCTTCTTGTCCCTTCTTCAGGAATTAGCACTCCCTGATTAATTCCTCATTGCCCATCAGCCTGTGCTGAGAAGGGAGGAGGGAAAGGTCATGGATGTGGCT
Source organism: Tarsius wallacei (assembly GCA_963574415.1). NCBI lineage: Eukaryota > Metazoa > Chordata > Mammalia > Primates > Tarsiidae > Tarsius > Tarsius wallacei. The sequence continues at coordinate 12,375 of CAUYQG010076618.1, read as the reverse complement.
GCAGCTGTGACTGGACAGAGGGTGGTCAAGATGCCCTATGCTTGCCTAGGCCCTCCCCTCCCCTTGCCTGGCCTGTTGGAGCTGCTGGCCAGGGAGGCTTCCAGAGTTGCCTAGCCAGGTACCAGGGTGGGGAGGAGAGAATGGATGTGGGCAGCTCGAGAGCATGCAGGGGGCTCATCTGAGCCAAAGGTGTGCTTCCTCCACATGTGTTTGTGAGTAACGTGTCCTGGTGCACACCCACCTGCTAATAATAATATTCCTGAGAGCTAATAAAAGGTGCTTAGTACCACCTAGTCCACCTGGGGTCACTTCAGCCATATTACAGGCTTGTGCAGATCCAAGGGGACAGACTTCAGCTTTTTGGTAGAGGACAAGCATGTGGCACAAGAGACCTTTTGAGTCATCCTGGAATGACTTCTGGCTAGGATTTGAATGTTTGCATCTCCCCAGAATTTGTGTGCTGAAATCCTAACCCCAAAATGATGTTATTAGGTAGTGGGGCATGGGGGTGGATTAGGTCATGGGGACAGAGCCTCATGAATGGAATTAGTGCCCTTATAAACAAAGCCCAAGAGAGGTTGCTCATCCCTTCCACCACTTAGGTTACAGTGAGAAGACGGGTGCCTATGAGTACACAAGTGTGCCCTCACCAGACACGGACTCTACCAGCGCCCTGATTCATATTTCCCAGTTCCAGAACTGTGAGAAATACATCTCTGTTGTTTACAAGCCTCCCGGTGAATGGTACTTTGTCACAGCAGACCTAAAGAATGGAAACACTTCTGCATTAGTTGTGTAGGGCTACAGTATCAAAGTGCCACAGACTGGGTGGTTTAACAATGGAAATGTATTTTCTCCCAATCCTGGAGGCCAGAAGGCCAAACCCAGGTGTTGCAGGGTGGATGCTTTCGGAGGGCTCTGAGGGAAGGGTCTGCTCTAGTCTCTCTCCTTGGCTTTCAGGTTCCACTTTCTCTGTCGATTCACACCATCTTCCCTCTATGCCTGTCTGAGTCCAAATTTCCCCTTTTATAAGGATACCAGTTGAACTGGACCAGGGCCCCACCCATATGACCTCATTTAACCTTAATTACCTCCTCCAAGGCCTTGCCTACAAATGTAGCTATATTGAGGGTTAGTTCTTCAACCTTTGGATTTGAGGGACACAATTAAGTCCATGCCAGGGCCAAGTGTGCCTGCTGAGTAAGCCAGAGTGGGAAGGGAATGGTGCTAGGTAGGTCCCTTAAGACTTCTTTCTTGAAGACCCCTGTCACACCTTTTCATTCTAGGTGGGACAGATGCTGGGTTGAGGGCAGGGCTGGAGTGTGGAAGGGGCAGAACATCCCACTCCCCTGGGGTCCCCGACCTCTTCTGCTGTACAGAGCAGGTGTTTTCACCACCATTTAAATTTGGGCAAGGGATTTATTTACGTGGGGCTCAGCTTCCTCGGGGAAGTTGAGGTCACTCCCTCAGGGACCTGAGCCTAAAGGTCGGCCTCCAGGGCACACGTCTGAGAGTTTCCAGCAGGTGCTTCCTCCCCAAATGCTTCCACAGGGCGAGACCAAAGCTGCGAAGGCTGCCACTGGGCCGCTCCAGTAACCACCACTGCAAACCCAAGAAAGTTCAGTGTGCACTGGCCCCACCCCTCAGAGCAGGGAGGAGGATGCTGGCCCAGCTCATGAGGTCCCAAGAAGCCGTGGCCGCTGGAGCACCATGTCCTTGATTCCTGTCCTGCTCGTACTCCTTGTCCACTGCGCAGGTGAGGGAACCCCTGGAGCCCACAGCCCCCGTCCCTTCCCTTCCCTTGTCCTGGCCCAGGGGCCCACATGTTTCTGTGTCCCCAGGTGGTGGCCCTCAGCCAGTGCTGCATCAGCCGCCATCTGTGTCCTCATCCCTTGGAACCACAATCCGCCTCACCTGCACCCTGAGCAGCAATCATTACATCGGTGTTTACAGCATCTACTGGTACCAGCAGAAGCCAAACCACTCTCCTAGGTTCCTGCTGAGATATTTCTCACATTCAGACAAGAGCCAGGGCCCCGAGGTCCCTCCTCGCTTCTCTGGATCCAAAGACGTGGCCAGGAATAGGGGCTACTTGAGCATCTCTGAGCTGCAGCCTGAGGATGAGGCTATGTATTACTGTGCGATGGGGGTCCGGAGCTTGGAGAGAAGGGAGAGAGCTAAAGAGAGGAAAAGGAGGGAAGACTCGGAGCCCGCCGCACTCCAGGACACACGTACCTCGGCGTGAAGTGGGGCACCATCCACTTGGAGAAGCCAGTGTGGGGGAGGAGGCCATGGAACCCTCGCAGAGTCAAGGACACTGCCGCTTGGTTTCCCCCTGCCTTGCAGTGTTGCTGTAAACCCCATTGGAGCCTGTGTTAGGGTATTAAAGCTGGTTGTGTCTTTTTGCTGAGTTTGGTCTGACTGGCGCATGATCTTGTAGGACCAATCTAGGGCAAAGGCCCCAGGAGACTGGCCAAGGTGCTGTGGAGAGTACTCTAGGGGTCATGGGAGGCAAGGGGCTGACAAAAGTACTTCGTAGGGGGAGACATCCTTGCCAAGGACAGGAACCTCTATTGTCATCTGATTCTGCTCAGGAGTTACAGGATAAAAAACCTTTGCAAATGCCTTTACTGGGCTGCTGGGGAGGAGAATGGGAGCCAGGTGGCGGGTCTACAGCAGGTTCCCCACCCTGGTGAAACTGATATTATGTGCTGGACAGTTCTTGGTTGTGAAGCTGTCTCATGCATTGTAGGATGTTGAGCAGCATCCCTGGCCTCTACTCATCAGTGCCGCCTCCCTACCCCAGTTGTGACAACTAAAAATGTCTCCAGACATTGCCAAATGTCCCCTAGGTGGCAAAGTTGCCCTGATTGAAAACCAGTGGTCTAGATGAGAGAAACACATTTATTCTTCTGCACAGAAGAGTGACAGCGGTCGGAAAACACTTTCTATAAAGGGCCAGATAGCAAATATGTTTGTCTTCGCAGGTCACATGGTCTTTGTTACAACTGCTCAATTCTGTCTTTGTAGCAAGAAAGAGCCACAGACAATCTGTGAACAAGTGGGCTTGGCTATGTTCCTATTAAACTTTAGTCACAGAAACAGATGGGACTGGTTTGGATAGGGCACTCAGGCCAGTTCACCAATTCCTAGTCTAGAAAACACCCCAGGTTTTAGCCAAGTCCTACTTGGTGGGATTATCAAAGTCCCCCTCAACTCCTTCTACCTGATGACCCCAGGAATCCTGAGCCTCAGGGCCTATGAAGAAACCTAGAGGCACGAGGGAAGTGGTCTCCTTGAGGCTGCACTGGCTTCTTGGGTGACAAGGAATGACGAGATTCCCACAGCTGTGGCCCAGAGTGTGGCCCCTTGAGCTCAAGGGTGGCAAGTCTGTAAGTGCCCTACAGAGAGGGGCCCTTCATGCAGGCATCCACACAGTGCATAGATATACCTCACACTCAGAGAGGGGTTGGGCAGGCCATCTCCCTCATGGCCCTAAACTTAGTTGAAAATACCCATTCACTGTGAGTAAAAAGGCCTTGAGGTCCACCACAGAGAGGTGGACGCATGACAATATCGGTCCTTCCAAAAGCGACCTGTGAGTCTCTCTTTTGTACAATGGTCTCAGTTTCATGCCATACTCTGGGGACTGTCAGGGCTTTTGCTTCCTCACATGCACTGAGTTCTTTCTGTATCAGGTTTTTGTATCTGGGAAGGGCCCATGTGTTTTAAGTCCAGCTAGGTGGCTCCAAAATAACTCTGTCTTTTGCTTGTAGCCTGTCCCTCTTACTTCAAGCTTTGTGATTCTGAGATTCCATGCCATGGTAAGAAATCCAGAAAGTCGGAGTTGAGTTGAACAGCTTCAGTATCCCAATACCCAGCCTCACCGCTCAAGAGAGGCCTAATCTCTGGACTTGGGCCTCAGGCCAGGCAGTGTGAGTCTTAGCTCTGGTTGGCCCTGGTAGGGACACTTGAATCTAGGCCAGAGTTGCCAGTGTTGTATAAAAAGGGATAATAACAGCATGGATTAATTTATACAAAGTGCCTAACCATCATGGGCATTCAACAAAATAGTGGCATTATTATTTCCTTATCAGTCACGGACCTGGCATTCTTCTTCTTGTCAAATCCTTTTCTTTAGTCTGAGTCATTACTCACCTTGACCATTTTCCGACCTCCTGATCATAGATCCCCCTGCTGTAAATTGTCACCCTACACTTGTCACCTTCATTGCTCCAGATCTAGTTTTGCCTGCACTCCTCCTCTCTAAACTTTTGTTGTCTCTGCTACTCTAAGGCACATATGTAAGCCACATCTGTAATTTCCAATTTCCCAGTGGCTGCATGGTAAAATTTTTTTTTAGAGAAACAGGAAAAACAATTTTTGATAATATATTTTTAAAGTCCAGGTGTGGTAGCTGACATCTATAACCCCAGCGCTTTGGAAGGCTGAAGAGTTCAAGACCAGTCTGGGAAACACTGGGACATGCCATATCTACAAAAAAAAAATTAAAAATTAGTGGGCCATGGTGGTACATGCCTATAGTCCCAGGTACTCTGGAGGTTGAGGCAGGAGGTTCTCTTGAGGCCAGGAGGTGGAGGCTGCAGTGAGCCAACATCATGCCACTACACTCTAGTCTGGATGACAGAGTGGAACTCTGTCTCTAAAAAAAATGTAATATTTTTAATTTAACACAATATATCTAAATATTATCATTTCAACTTATAATCCATATAAAAATTGGTTACTAGATAGTTTAAACTGTTTTTTTACTTTTCAAAACGCAGGATGTATTTTATATTTAGGCTCATCTTAATTTGAGCCAACCACATTCCAAGTGGTTAACAGCTGCATCTGGCTTGTGAAAACTCAGCACAGGTTGTAGGGATACAATTCATACTCCTTGCCATGACAAAGCCTTCAGAGGCTGGCTCAGACTCTGTCCCAAGTCCCAATTCTTGTGCACACCTTCACTGTCAGTTTCTGCCCTGTTACGCCAATTGTATTTGATCAAACATCTGATTCTCTCGGTTGCCTCCAAACATTCACCCAAGCTGTTTACTGCCAGGAGGACTTCCTGTCCCTTTGCAATGTTCCCCAGCTGGCTGCAACGACTCAGGGTCCCACAGTTGTCTCAGATCTCACTCCTTAGGCAAGACTTCCTCGACCTCTTTATTTAATTATGGATTTCCTCCAGTGTGCAAACATCATGTCTTCCTATCAACATTTAGCCCTGTTACACGGCTCTAAGTTTACTTAGCAAGGCTCCCTCCTTCACTATTCTGCAAATTATTGGTAGGCAGGATCTTTTCAACTCATGTATGTGCCTAACAAACACTTGGCATGAAGATGCAAAGTAATGTACAGGGAGATTCCGTGCACCTCTCTCCCAGCTTCTCCTACCATTAGCATCTTGCATAACTATAGTACAATGTCAATTTTAGGAAATTGACAATGGGGCAATCCACAGAACTTGTTCAGACTTCTCCAGTTACACATGCATGTGTGTGTGTGTGTGTGTGTGTGTGTGTGTACATTGGCACAGCAATTTTATCACACATGTAGCTTTGTGTAACAGTCACCAATCCAGATATTTATCTCTGCCATCCCCATAGTCTCCCTCAGGCTACACTTTTGTCATTACACCCATCCTTTCACCTCTCCCATCCCTAACTCCTGGCAAGCACTAATCTGTTTTCCAGGTCGAGCATTTTGTCATTTCAAGAAGGTTATATAGGCCAGGCATGGTGGCTCAAGCCTGTAATTCCAGCAATTTGGGAGGTCAAGGAGGGAGGAATGCTTGGGCCTAGGAATTCAAGAGCAGCCTGGGTAACATAGTGAGACTTTACAAAAAAAAAAAAAATTGCTAGGCATGGTGGTGTGTGCCTATAGTCCCACTTACTCAGAAGACTGAGGCTAGAGGATCACCTGAACCCAGGAGGTCGAGTCTGCAGTAAATTGTGATCATGCCACTGCACTCCAGCCTGCGCTACAAAGTAAGACTCCAACTAAAAAAAAAGAAAGAACGAAAAGAAAAGAAAGGAATGTTATATAGATAGAAGCATACAATCTGTGTAAGGTTTTTGATTCAATGTAATTCCCTCAAAGTTCATCCAGGTTGTGGCATGTATCAATAGTCTATTCCTTTTTATTACTGCATAATATTCCATGATTTGGACTGCACAATTTGCTTAACCATTCATTCATTGAAAGACATTTGGGTAGCTTCTAGTTTGGGGCTGCTATGAACAAAGCTGCTATGAACATTTGTATATGAGTTTCTTTGTGAACTTAAGTTTCCATATTCCTGGGATACTTACTCAGCAGTACAGTTACTCCATTGTATGGTAAGTTCTTTTTTTTTTTCAGTTTTACAAGAAATTGCCAAACTATTTTCCCAAATGGCTGTATCACTTTACATTCCCACTAATGATGTGTGACTGATTCAGTTTTTTTACATCCTTGTCAGCTACTTGGTGTTGTCCCTTTTTTTATCTTAGCCATTGTGCTAAGTATGGAGTAACATCTCATTGTGGTTTTAATTTGCATGTCCTTGATGAATAATGTTATTGGACATTTTTCATGTGCTCATTTGCCATGTATAAATCCTTTTAGAGAAATATCTGTTTATGTCTTTTGCACATTTTCTGTTTTTTTTTTTAGTGTTGAGTTTTGAGAGTTCTTTATATATTCTAGATACAAGTTTTTTGTTGGATATATGATTTGCAAATTTCCCTGTCATTCTGTAGCCTTTCTTTTCATCCCCTAAACAGAGTATTTCACAGAGCAATATTTTCCATTTCGATGAAATTTGATTGATTGATTTTTTTCTTTTTTTGTCATGGGAAATTTTTACTAGAAAACCTGTTAGACAAATTCTAAGGGAGCTGTAACACTTATTGACTTTTCCTTTTACAAATCCTACCAATGGTGTCAAGCCTAAGAAATTTTGTCTTAGGCCTACGTCCTGGAGATTTCCTCCTATGCTTTTTCTAAATGTATTAAACTTTTATAATTTTACATTCAAGTCAATAATTCATTTTGAGTTTTTTTTTAATAAGGTGAGATTTAAGTCAAAGTTTCCTTTTTTGCCTACAAATATCCAATTGTCTAGCACCATTTGTTGAGAAGGTGATCTTTTCTCTATTGAATTGTTTTTTGGTCATTTTTGAAAAATTAATTGTGTATATTTGTGCAGGTCTTTTTCTAAGTTCTCTACTTTGTTTCATTAATCTATGTGTCTATCCCTTTGCAGTAGTGTCCTGTCTTGATTATTTATCTATATAATAAGGCCTAACTTTGTGAAGAGTGATTCTTCCAATTTATTCTTCTCTTTAAATTTTTTTTTCTTATTCTAGGTCCTTCCTCTTTCCATGTAAATTTTAGACTAAACTTGTCTATGCCTACAAAATCCTTGCTGGGACTTTGGTAAGAATTACATTAAGCCTTTAGAGCAATTTAGGGAGAATTGACATATTTACTATGTTTGAGTATTACAATTCATGAACACGGTATGTCCAATTATTTGGGTCTTCTTTGATTTCTTTCACTGGCATTTTGTATCAGCATACAAATGCTGTACATGTTTTGTTAGATCTCTACTTAAGTATGTAATTTTTTGGAGGAATTGCAAATGGTATGGTGTTTTAAATTTCAGTTCCATCATTCGTTAGTATATGGGAATACAACTGGTTTTGTTATTGATCTTGTCTCCTGCCACCCTACTAATGTATTTATTAGTTCTAGAATGTATATTTTTGGGTAGTTTCTTTGGGTACAATACATACATTCAGAAAGATTTTTAAAGATGAGGCAAATTATTTTGTTATCTCTAAGTGTAAGGAGTACAAGTGTTCATTGTACTTTTTCCAAACTGTTTTAAAGTTTTTCAAAACAAGAAGTAGGAGAAATTTTTTGTTGCTTGCAGCTTAAAACCTTTTAAGTTGTAATTGTAACCTGCATGAAATTTTGTTTTTCATCCCACTCCTTCATCTTTCCTCATATCCTCCAACTTTCTTTCCCTACGTCCCCATTACAATCCCTTAGAGGCTCTGGACTCACAGCTCTTTCATTCTCTTTGCTATCCTGCCTCCTCCATTCATCCAGCTTAGAGGCCAGAATCCAGCAGGGAAATGGATGATGCTTTATTCAGCCACCCTCATTACCGTGCTCTTCTTCCTCTGATGGACTTACGTGGTAAAACTCAAGCCTTGGCTAAACCAAACTGTCAGCTTGTTCCTCACCTGCTGCTGAGGGCCTAATTCTGGTAGGGAAATTCACATGACTGAGCAGCCTTGTCTAAGTCCTAAATAGGCAAACCACCATTGTGGAGGGGTGCAGAGGTTATTTACCTTTATAGATAGGAGAGATGAAAATGTATGGTGTTTGAGGTTCACATTCCCCAGCCCTTTGGTAACTCAGTGCCTGAATTAGCACCACAGGATCTCTGGTGTAAACCAGCAGCTGAGTTCAGGCACCCCTGTTCCCACCCCAAGGAGATTTCCCTAAAGGGGAAGCTCCTGTTATCTGGAGGTAGCAGGCGGAGGGTACCTGTCTCCTATGACTAGTAAGTGAGGATGAGTTAAGACCTGTCCTGGTCTCAAGTGATCCTCCAACCTCGGCCTCCCAAAGCTCTGGGATTGCAGGCATGAGCCACCATTCCTGGTCAACTTGGTATCTCACACTCCTGTTCTGCCCTGCACATAGGCATAGATGGTCCTGGGGGCCAGAGATGTCCAGGTGACAGGAATTAAAAGCCAGTTAGGAGTACATGCGCTGAAGAAATGTGGACAGATTCTTGAGAGTGTCTACTACAATATGGAAATAATCTGGCTTCAGTGATTTTTTTTTGTGTGTGTGGCAAATAAGTGACTGGCTCTTCCACGATGACAAGGAAAATGCCCACACTGTGCTAAATGTTCAGCAGTTTTGGATCAAAAACCAGCATGACTCCCATGCCCTATCCTCTCTATTAACTCAATCTCACCCCAAGGGTCTTTGTTTGTTTCCCTGATGAAAACAGTCCTAAAAGGAAAATATTTTGCCAATGTGGAAAAGGTGAAACAAAAAATGGCAGAAGTACTAAAAGAATCAAAACTGATGAATTTAAAAAGTGTTTGGGCAGTGGAGAAAACATCTTGATAAGTGTATTACATCGAATGAAGTGTATTTTGAAGGTGACTTAAGTGCAAACACGTGAGAATAAACACACAATTTTTTATAAATAAATTCCTGAGTTTTTTTTGGTCCCCCTCATGTGTGTATATATATATATAAAACATATATATTTACTTACTATGTAAATATATATTACTATATATTATATTGTATATATTATAGATATATTTATATATATTTTCTTTCTGATATGACCCAGGAGAGACATGTTTTTGCCTACAGTGGAGGTAGGTAGCTGCAAGTTTTTTTCCCTAAGGGACGAGAACGTTATTCTTTTATTGGACAAATATTGAGTATTGACTGATGTGTCCCAGTCGTGGGGACATAGCAGCTAGGAGACAAAATCTGAACAACTAAACAGATCCTTAATCTGTATGGTAGAGACAATGCTAGGAAGACAATACAGTGGGTATGGGACAGAGTGTCCTGGGAAGGCATCGTTTCCACGAAAGGGGGCAAGACAGGCTTTTGTGGGGCTGACAGCCCAGCCAAATCTGTAGTGAGAGGGTGTGAGCCAAACAAATGGAGGGGCTGTCCAGGTGGCAGAGACATCCAGGGCACATGATGTGGTGGAAAGGTGCTCAGAAATGTTCTATAAGCAGCTCGACTAGTGAGTTGGTGAGGAAGGGAGTGGGGGGAGGATAGAAGCCACTGTGAGGACTTGCACTTTTCCTCGAGGGAGTGGGGAGGTCACCACAAAGTTTCATTTGTGTTTTAGAGATGAGGTCTCGCTATGTTGCCCAGACTGGAACGCAGTGGCACAATCATAGCTCACTGCAACCTCAAACTCCTGGCCTCAAGCAGTCCTCCTACCTCAGCTGCTCAAAGTGCTAGGATTATTGTGATTCTGTTTTTAATGCTCAAATTCTATTTTAAAAAAACTTTAAATTTATTTATTTATTTTTCAAGTTGATATTTCACTCTGTCGTCTCCTAGGCTGGAGTGCCGTGAGTGGCATGATCACAGCTCACTGAAGCCTCAACTTCAGACAATCCTTCCACTCAGCCTTCCAAGTAGCTGGGACTACAGGCATGTGCCACTACATATGGCTAATGTTATTTATTTATTTTTTGTAGAGATAAGGTCTCACTATGCTGCTTAGGTTTGTCTTAAATACCTGGGCTCAAGCAATTCTCTTGCCTCTGCCTCCCAAAGTGCTGATGTTACAATCGGCTACTTCGCTTGAGGTCAATCAATTCAAGAGGCAGAGAGCTGGGAAAGTAAGGAGTTTTATTCTGATACCATGGGGTCAGGGAACAGGGTATGTATTCACCAAAACCCTATTTTTTTTTCTTTCTTTTTTTTTCTTATATCAACACTTTTTATTATGATATTGTGGGGTACAGTTAAGGGTTAGGTATACAAATGTTCTTCGTTCAGGCACCCTTGTTGATAAGAGGTGTCTCCCCATCCCCAGACAGATATTGACTACCATTAACCCCATCTCCCTTCCCCCCGCCATATTTTCCCACAAATGTCAGTCATTTTCTTATAATAATATGTTAGATGTTCAAGGTTCACTATGTGAGTGAGAACATGTGATACTCAGATCTTTGTTTCTGTGAGAGGTCACTTAGTATGATACATTCTAGTTCCATCCAGGATGCTGTGAAATTCATGATTTTGTTCTTTTTAATGGCTGCATAGTATTCCATCATGTATATGTACCACATTTTAAAAATCCAGTTCTCTTTTGATGGACAGCATGGTTGCTTCCAGGTTGTTGCTATTGTGAACAATGCTGCGAGAAACATACGTGTGCAGGTATCTTTTTTATAGAGTGATTTGAGTTCTTCAGGGTATATTCCCAGTAGGGGGATTGTGGGGTCATATGGGAGGTCGATATTTAGAGCTTTTAGGAATCACCATATTGTTTTCCACAGAGGTTGCACTAGTTTGCACTCCCACCAACAGTGTAGAAGTGTTCCCTTTTCGACACACCCTCTCCAGCAACTGTTATTTTTGAGTTATTGATAATTGCCATTCAAACTGGAGTTAGGTGGTATCTCAGTGTGGTTTTGATTTGCATCTCCCTGATGATTAGTGAGGTTAAACATTTCTTCATGTGTCTGTTGGCTGCTCGGATGTCTTCCTTTGAGAAGTGTCTGTTCATATCTTTTGCCCATTTTATAATGGGGTTGTTTGTTTTCTCCTTTTCAGCACGTTTGAGTTCCTTGTAGATCCAAGATGTTAAGCCTTTGTCAGACCTGGATTTGGCAAATACTTTTTTCCAGTCTGTGGGCTGTCCCCCTGCTCTCTTGATGGTTTCTTTGGCTTTGCAGAAGCTTGTCAGTTTAATGAGGTCCCACTTGTCTATCTTATCTCTTATGAACTGTGGGTTTCGGATTTTGTTCAGGAATTGGATGCCAGTTCCAATTTCCATAAGGGTATGTCCTTCATTTTCTAAGGTTCTTATGGTTTGAGGTTTGACATTTAGGTCTCTGATCCATTTAGCGTTAATTTTTGTGTATGGGGATAGATAGGGGTCCTGTTTCAATCTTCTGCATGTGGTCAGCCAGTTTTCCCAGCACCATTTACTGAATAGGTTCTCCTCTCCCCAGTGGTAGGTGGTGGAGGCTTTGTTGAAGATGAGTCGGTTGAGAAACTGAGGTTTTGCTTCTGGAATCTCAATTCTATTCCATTGGTCTATATGCCTGTTCCTCTACCAATACCAAGCTGTTTTGATTATTGTTGCTTTATAGCAAAGTTTGAAGTCTGGTAATGTTTGAAGTCTTTGTTTTTTTTTGCTGAGGAGTGTTCTGGCTATTCTTGGTCGTTTGTGTTTCCATATGAATTCCTGTGTTGTTTTTTCCAGGTCTGAGAAGAATGTTTTGGTAATTTGATGGGTATTATATTAAATCTGTAGATTGCCTTAGGTAGGATGGACATCTTCACAATGTTCATTCTTCCAATCCATGGGCATGGGATATTTTTCCACTTGTTTGTGTCATCCTTGATTTCTTTGAACAGTGTTTTGTAGTTTTCATTGTAAAGGTCTTTCACGTCTCTGGTTAGGAAGATGCCAAGGTATTTCATTTTTTTGTGGCTATTGTGAATGGAATTGTGCCTTTTATTTGGGTTTCTGTTTGTTTATTATTGGTGTAAAGAAATGCGTTTGTCTTTTGCACATTTATTTTATATCCTGAGACTTTGCCAAAGTCCTTTATCAGTGTAAGGAGGTTTTTGACAGATTCTCTT
>CAUYQG010076611.1:0-23956 GCA_963574415.1 Tarsius wallacei | reverse complement strand
CATTTGTTTGTGTCTTCTTTGATTTCTTTGAGCATTGTTTTGTAGTTTTCATTATAAGGGTTTTCCCCTCTCTGGTTAGGAAGATACCAAGGTATTTCATTGTGTGTGTGTGTGTGTGTGTGTGTGTGTGTGTGTGTGTGTGTGTGTCTATTGTGAACGGGATTGTACTTTTTGTTTCTCTGCCTGTTGTTGATGTATACAAATGTATTTGTTTCTCTGCCTGTTTGTTGTTGTTGTTGCATGTTGATTTTATACCCTGAGACTTTGCCAAAGTCTTTTATCAGTGCAAGGAGGTTTTTAACAGATTCCCTTGGGTTTCCCAGGTATAGGATCATATTGTCTGCGAAGAGGAATAGCTTAACTTCCTCTTTCCCTCTTTGGATACCCCTGATATCCTTCTTTTGTCTGATTGCTTTAGCTAGGACTTCCAACACTATGTTGAACTGGAGGGGTGAGAACAGACAACTTTGTCTTGTTCCAGTTTTCAGGGGAAATGCTTCCAATTTTTGTCCATTTAGTAATATGTCGGCTGTGGCTTTATTGTAGATGACTTTTACTATTTTGAGGTATGTTCCCTCTATACCTAGGTGTTAAGGGTTTTTTTTTGAGTCGGAGTCTCACTCTGTCACCCAGGCTGGAGTGCAGTGGCATGCTCGTGGCCACCGCAGCCTCAACCTGCTGGGTTCAGGTGATCCTTCTGCCTCAGCCTTCCAAGTAGCTGGAACTACAGGCACATGCCACCACACCCAGCTAATTTTTTTATTTATTGTAGAGATGAGGTCTCACCAAGTTGCCTGGGCTAGTCTCAAACCTGTGGGCTCAGGTAATTCTCTCACCTTGGCCTCCCAAAGTGCTGTGATTATAGGCGTGAGCCACCACACCTGGCCAGGTTTATTTTTATTTTTATTTTTTAAATCAGGAATGGATGCTGGATTTTGTCGAAAGCCCTTTCTGCATCTAATAATGTAATCATGTGGCTCTTAAATACATAATGGTATATCATGTGGTAATTAAATATATCTGTTGATGTATTTAATTATATTTATGGTCTTGTGGATGTTAAACCAGCCCTGCATCTGAGGAATGAAGTCTACTTGGTCATGGTGGATAATTTTTGAGATGTGTTGTTGGATCTGATTTGCTAGAATCTTGCTGACAATGTTTGCCTATATGTTCATCAGGGATATTGACCTATAGTTCTCTTTCTTTGTTGGGTCTTTGCCTGGTTTGGGTATCAGTGTGATGCTAGGTTCATAACATGATTTGGGGAGAGTTCCATCTTGATTGACTCAAATACTTTCAGTAGGATTGGTATCAGCTCCTCCTTGTATGTTTTGAGAATTCCACTGGAATGCCACCTGGTCCAGGCCTTTGTTTTGTAGGTAATTTTCTTATGACAGAGTCAATTTCCCAGGTTGGTACTGGACTATTTAAGGCCTCTCTTTCTTCTTGTTTCAACCTTAGGAGATTGTACGATGTCAGAAAGTCCTACATTTCATTTAGTTTTTTGAATTTATTTCCATACAGGTGTGCATAGTAATCTCTGATAATCTTACGTATTACTTTGGAGTTGGTTGTAACTTGATCTTTTGCATTTATGATTGTGTTTATTTGGGCTTTTTTCCCATCTTTTTCTTGGTCAGTCTGGCTAGGGGTTTGTCAATCTTGTTTATCCTTTTGAAGAATCAGTTTTTTGTTTTGTTGATTTTTCTCTATGATATTTTTGTCTTCTATGTCCTGTATTTGGGCTTTTACTTTGGTGATTTGGATTCTTCTGCTAAAGTTAGGGTTCTGGTGGTCTCACCTTTCCAGCTCCCTTAGGTAATTTGGTAGGCTGTTGACTTTTGATCTTTCTATTTTCTTGCTGCTATTCTAACTGATCTTCCCCAGTGGGTAGTCTGAACTTTCTCGCTTGCTGCCTTTAGGATTTTTTCTAAGTGAATTACTATGTGTCTGGGAGTTGGTCTTCTCATCTGATGCATTGCAGAGGTTCTCTGTATCTCTTGTTTTGGGATGGTCATGGCTCTGATGAGATGAGGAAAGTTTCTTAGATAATCTCATGGAATGTTTGTTCTAAGGTGTTCTCTGTTTCCCTTTCTGCCTCAGGAATGTTGACCAGGCATAAGCTTGGCCTCTTAATATAATCACACATCTCTTGGAGACTTTGTTCCATCTTTTTAAGTTTCCTTTCTATGTTTTTAACAGTTTGGGTTAGTTCCATATTTCGGTCTTCAAGCTCTGAGATTCTTTCTTCTGCTTGGTTAACTCTGTTTTCCATGCTTGTCAGTATGTTATTTATTTCATTCACTGTATTCTTTGTTGCCATAATCTTAGTTTCAACTCTTTCATTCTTTCTTCTTGCCTTTCATTTTTATTCCTCCTCTCCATCAATATCTTGATATCTGGGTTTGTGATTTGAGACCAGTCTTTCTGGGGCTCTTCATTGTTTGAGTTCTGAAATCTGTAGTCTCAGGTACTGTCTTTCCAGGGGTCTGGGGTTACCTGTGTTCTTCTGTTGATTCTTCATTTGTGATGTATTTCCCCTCCCCCTTTTTTTTCCTCTTTAATTCTGTTGCTCAGTGGGAGGGGTATAGCTTTCACTTCTGTTTGCTTAACCCCCTATTCTTCCTTAGGTTGAGCTTCTGGATTTGTTCAATTTTGAAGCCAGGCTGGTGGCAAGGGGCTGTGCTGTTTTTTGTTGTTGCTGTTTTTTGCAGTTTTGAGATTTTATTAAGGTGTAATTGGCAGAACTATGGTTCAGAAGCTATCTGCAGAACACAGTATCTGCTGAGTAGGGAGTGGGCCCCCTGGAACCCACTTCTCACCATCTTACAATATGTTCATGCAGTGGGAGCATATGTATACTCCCCTACTCATCTGCTGCTAGGTCTCCTGCTCCAACTGCACATGTCTGTGAATAGTCCAGTGCAGAGGGTGGGGCATCTGGTTTTCCAAGCCGGTGCTGATATCTCTGGTATTGTGCACTTGGAGTATCCTTTTTGGGCCAATGTTTGTTGATCCCAGAGGGGTGAGAAGATTGCCCCTCAGTGTCAGTATGTAGGCTGCTCTGTATTGGGCAAGCTAAAGCAGGTCTCTCCCTGGGTTTGGGGACAGAGGAAATGACATTGGCCGGCATCTTCTCCTCCAGTGGGGCCCAGCTCCAGATTTCCTCTCCACATTTTCTCCATGGTCCCTGCTGCCGGTGTTTGCCTGTTGCTAAAGGTGGTGAGGTTGGGCCAGGTGCCAGGTACCAAGAGGTAGCTGATCTCTGCTGCCTTTTCCTGAGAGACGCCCTGAGAATTGAGGATGTTCCTGTGCATGGGGTGGGGGTGCCAAATTTAGAGCAGTGGTAAATTGCAGCCACTTCTGCAGGGGCGCCCAGGTGCTTTTTCCCGTTTCCCCTCAGTCAGACATTTGCTCACCCACTTGCACACACACACACAGATTCATCCTTATGCACACTCACCCATGACTCACACACTCTGACCAGTTCCATTGCTGTCTTGTCCCCTTCTCAGCTTAATTCTTCATCCTAGTTGTTCTGGAAGCAGAGAAGTTCAAGTTCAAGGCACTGGAAGATTTGGTTGTGTTCTCCAGAAGGGAGAAAAGCTGTGTCCTCATGTGGGATGGCAGGAGGGCAAAAGAAGCAGAATTTTGTATTCTTAAGTTAATGAGGGAGACTCATCAATAATCTTCTTTTCTACTGATACCCTTCTGATGTTTTAGTATAGGTTATGCTGGCCTCAAAAAGGAGCTGGAGAGTGTTTCATCATTTTCTATTATTTGAAAAACTTTATATTAGATTGGAGTTATTTTTTCCTTCAGTGTTTGGAAGAATTCACTAGTGAATCTATTTGCACCTGCAATTTTCTTTGTGGGAAGTTTTTTGTGTTTTTTTTTAATTAAAAAATATGACTTGGCTTCTGATTTTCAGTCCTGCATGTAAGGAGCTTGCTAGTTGTCACTCCTATCTTAACAACATGAAAAAAAGCTGGACAAACTGAACATCAATAACTCTTCTTAGATCCAGCAGAGAACTGAGGTCACAGGACAGAGTGGGGTTCCTCCAAGAATTAGAGAGACAGATCAGCAGAGGATCACAACTTACTGGAGCAGAAGCCCAATAACAGAACATTTTAATCTCATGATTAGACTGGGGTTATGGAAAGTACATCAGAGGTGAAATGCCCTTCTTATGTGATTTGGTTTTTTATCCTGTGTGAAATTATTGACTGTGTAGGTTGATGTGCTTCACCAGTTTTAGTCAATTTAATTATGGCAGAAGGAATCCTGTTCCAGTTCAGGTCCCATTCTTAGGAGGCATTGCATGTCTCTGCTTGCCCCTTCTGTGCTGGCATGCTGGTCCAACATCTAAGAGATCAGCTGAGATCTGCATCCATCCTGCAGCTTGGAGCTAGGCCACTTTCAGCCCAACCTAGGCCAGGTGATCCCTGGGTGTTCTGTAGGTGCATGAGCAAGAACAAATTATCAGAGTTTTAATGCATTGGCTTTTAGGTGTGCTCTATTGTTTGCAATAGCTAGGTGATCCAAGACTAGAGCATTTCACAGTTCTTTCTCCCTCTATCCCAAGTAGTTGCTCTAGGAGCTTGGTGCTTACCTAGCTCTCCCAAGTCACAGGTGTCCTCTAACATCCTTTCACCTCTTCTTTCTCTCCTTCTGACCCAAGTCTGAGCTCTCATCCCTTCATCTAAGTTGCATGGTAGATTCAGGGTCCATTGTGTATCCATCAGCAGCGAGAGCCTCAGGCCCATCCCCTCCCTAGTGCTTAGGGTACAGGAAACAGCTGTGTTTCTCTTGAATTGTGTTTCTCAAGTGAAGTAAAATCTCAACCACTGAGTACTTGGGTATAGGATTTTTTGTTCTGAAGATCAGTGAATATGATGAGGCTTAAATGGAATAGTGTTGGGAAAAATGTTAGCACACGTATTTTGTATAGAGTGGAAAATTACAAAATGATCAATAACACAGTCCCCTTAGAATCTTCTTTCTGTTATAAGTGAAATTATGCATTAAGTGCAGGACAACGGAGGTGAGAGGTTGCTTGAACCCGGGAGTTCAAGACCAGCCTAGGCAACATAGTGGGACCTCATCTCTACAGAAAACTAAAAAACTAGCTGGGCATGGTGGCATGCGCCTATAGTACCAGCTACTAGGGAGGCTGAGGTAAGAGGATTGCTTGAGCCCAGGAGTTGGAAATTACAGTCAGCCATGATCATACCACTGCAGCCCAGCCCAGGCAACAGAGTGAAACTTTAACTAAAAAAAAATACAGGACAAATCAAACTTTATTTGACAATAATATTAAATTTCACTCAATGAATTTAAGGACATTTGTTGATCATGTCGTACATGATCATACAACAAAACAGTATTGAAAGTCTACTCTTCTGGAGCCTGGAGCAAGTATAGCTGGCTAGGATAGGAGAGGAATGGCAGGCAGGGGAAGGGCTGGCTCTGACTACTTCTGTCAAGTCATGAGTACTCTGGGCTGGGATCTCATGGGCTCCAGTAAGTCTAGGACCTTTTAAGCAGGGATGGATCAGGAGAAGGAGAGGAAGAGGGGCTTTGTGTGGATACCTTTTTATGCTTCCATGGTTACTCTCCTCACCTCTACCAGTTCAAATTCCAGTCCTGCCCTCCACCCTATCACCCTAGCCCATATTTGCTTCCAGCTTTTCAAACCACCCCAACCTGGTCATTTCCCATGCATCACTCCATCCTCTGCTCTGGAATCTTGTCCAGGGGCCAGAATGGTGTCAGTGAACTTGCGAGTATGGAAGATTCACAACATACACCAGCCCAAAGAGTGAGATGGGAGTGGGAGGCCCTGGGGCCAACTTGACAGAGAAGTGGGTGAAGGGCAAGGCACCTGAGCAGCCCTTTCTTTACCCTGACAAAGGCAGTTCCTTCTTTGGAAGGTAGAATGGATGCTTCTTCTCCCCTCAGTCTGGGTTCTGCCTCAGCCGTTAATTGGGAAGAAGTGACTGAGGCATCCCAGATGCAAGAAGAGTATCCCATGGGCCAAAACAGGAGGAACCAAGATTTAGAGAGCAAGGCACTAATCTTTACTAAGCACCTACTATGAGCCAGGCACTGGACTAGGTGTTTTATGGACAATTTCTTATCAACCCTTAAAGCAGGTCTTATTTCTCCCCATTTTAGTGCTGAGGAAATGGAAGCTCCATGTTAATGAACCTCCTCTGGTTATTTAGTGAGAAGGAAATTGAGCTGCTACTGAATTTAGACTGTCTCCCAAGGATCTCAGATCCAGAAAGGGGCTCAAGAGAAAATCTGTACCAGGTCCTGACAGCAGACAGGTCCAGTATTAGTGCTGTTTTCCAGAAGACCCAGGGAACTTGAGAGGGAGAAACTGGGTGTGTGTTGGGGAAAGAGGTGGACTTGAAGGAAAGAAGGCTCATCTACATTTCTACCACCTGAGCCCTAGAGTATGGGGGACTGGACTCCAGACACAAAGGGTTCCCTAAGTCTTTGACCAAGTAAGGGGTAAGCCTAGCCAAGGTTGAGAAAGAAGGCTTACACCATACCCCAGAGCACCAGAGCCTCAGATCTGCCTTCTAGAACGTCTCCTATACCATGCAAGTGGTGAGGGCCTTCAGAGATCAACTCACCATCCCTCTCCTTATACTGTGAAGAATCTGAGAGGCTGTGGGGTTAGACCCCTCTCCCTAATGACCGTTTCTTTCCTAGAGCTCTGAGGTCCCAGAAGCCAGCTACCCTCTGGCCCTTGCCTGCTACAGGGCCCACAGCAGGACCCTGACCCAGCACCGGGCCATTCAGTTCTTTACAGAGAGTGGGTAACTGAGAGGTGGGCTCAGAGGAGGCTGCCCCAGGGCTTCCTGTCCAGTCTTGCACCAGGCCCACACTATGGCAGAGCTCCACTGAAAGTCATGATGGGCAGGCAGAGGAGGGAGCAGAGGTCCGGTGCAGTCTGGGTCGGTGGGTCGGGGGGCCACTGGGGTGGCGGTGAAAGGCCACTCTTCTCCGGCTTGTAGCAGGGTGAGACCTCACACCTGTGGGCAGGGCAAGATTCAGGGGTCAGGGCAGGATCCCATCCCTCCTGCCCCTTTCAGGCCTCTAAGTGGAGGAGCAGAAACTGACTTCCTCCCTGGGACCCCCTTTTCCTACCTGACCACACTCTGCAAGATCTTCCTCTCATCCTGGTCCAGGCACACAGCAAAGGGGCAGCTGTTGGAGCCGATAATCTGCACCTTGTCCACTTTGATCTGCGACGTGCTAATCTGGAAGGAAGGCCCAGGTCAATCTCTGAATCCCTGGCCATACAACCCAGCCTTCTGGAACAACCAGAAGGCAGTTCCTTCTCTCAGAACTGCCCATCCATGTCTAAGGGGATGTGTGGGCAGAGTTTGGCTGGTAGCGCTCCAGGGTTAAAGGCCAGGTCGGGGCAGGGTTAAAGGCCTGAAGCCTCCCTTGAGCCCTGCCTCCCTTCCAGCCTCTATCCCTTCCTGAGTCTGGAAGGAGCAGGTGGCCCCTGAGAAGACTCTGTACCACCCACTGCCTTCACTATGAGAGCCCTGGGTTCCCTGTCACGGAGCCCTTTCTGCCTTGGACTCAGGGTCCTCCTAGAGCCCACCCCACAATTTTTCTACATGCACAGAGCCTCTCATGGGGCACCCCATCACCCCGATACCTTACCACACTCTATACCTGTGGACACCCCCAAACCATACCTCTTACCTGCGTCTCCTCTTCCACCCACAGTGCCCACCAGACATCCATTCTCACTCTTTCTCTCTCATACTCACACATGCACGTGAACACATACACATGCATACTCCAGTAAGTCCCCTGAGGGTGTGGCTGGAAGGAGAGGGAAGCCTTTACCTGGTTAAAGCCCTTCTTGGATTTGGGGTTCTGCCTTTTCACCACTTCTGTCAGGTTTAGCGTCAGGGCCTCCATGCTGGAGTCTAAAGGGAAGAAGGGCAGCTCAGGCCCGGCTCAGAGAAACTTCTTCCCCCACCTGATCCCCACCCTGCCCACCCCACTCACCGAGCTCCTCTTGCTTCCGGCAGGCCTTGTTGAGGTTGACGGAGGTACAGACCTTTTCCAGGTTGCTCCAGCGACTTCGTCCACTGATGGCCCCCTGGAGACGCAGCACAGCCAGACCCTCTCAGCCCAGAGGCCCCCATGCCTGCTGCTTTCTTTTCAGAGACCCACCAGCGACAGGGCACTGCCTGCAGTCAGCACATCTGCAGGACGCTCTCTGAGTAGCTAGAGCCCCTGCACCACCCTGCACCTCCCTGGCTCCAGGGAGGAGCATCAGGTCACTGGTGTGGTCCAGGGATCAGCCCTGTGACCAGGTTGAAAGGCAGGAGCACTGAGAGCACCTGGGTGGTCCTGAGGCTCTCCTGCCGAGATCAGAGTGAGGACGGGTCCATAGGCATGCTGTTCCTGGCAGAGCCAGAACAGAAGCCCCTCTTTGGGCCTTTGTCTGAATGTCTCTTTCAGGAACCTTCAAATTGTTAAACTTGAGAATGTTTTGATCCTCAGCTCGCTGGACCGTACGGGAGTATTTGGTTGTGTCCACCACTCTCCCCTTACTGAAAAACTCTCTCCTGGCTCTTGTAGTGGTGGTGTACTCCTGGCTCTCCTACCACCTCTCTGGCTGGTGCCTCTCTGCTTTGCCGGATCGCCCCCCTCTGCCTGCCATCATGTCACAAAGGTCCTCAGACTTTCTCTGGGGTCCCTTGCTCTTTGCACCTCTTCCTTTCTCCATCGGGAATCTCACTGTGCCCTTTTTCCATTAGCACCCGTACACTCATCTTCGTATTCCACCTCTACGTGAGGCCCACACTACCAGCTGCCTACTGACTTCCTATGCCTCTCAAACTCAGTATGTCCCAAACCAACCTCATGATCTTCCCACACAGACCTGGGCCTCTTCCTATGCTCCCCACCTGAGATGACGGTCCTGCCAGTCACAGAAGACCGACATCCCGAAGTTTGGGCCTCTCCTTTTCTAGTCCATTCCTAAGTCCTACTGATCAATCCCTCACATCTACCTTCCATTTCTTTCCACCTCTGCCACCAGTGCTCTAGTGCAGCTGCCCCCACTCTCTTCTGTGCAATCACTCTGTCACCCAGACTGGAGTGCAGTGGCCGCTCGACCTGCTAGGCTCCAGCGTTCCTTCCGCCTCAGCCTTCCAAGTAGCTGAAACTACAGGCGCGCGCTACCACGCCCAGCTAATTTTTGATTTATTGTAGAGATGAGGTCTCACCAACTTGCCCTGGTGGGTCTCGAACCCGCAGGCTCAGGCAATCCACTCACCTCAGCCTCCCAAAGCGAGGGATTACAGGCTGAGCCACCGAGCCCAGCTTTTACGAGAGCTTCCTAATAGGCCTTCCCCTGTGGACCCTTCCAATATTCCCTCCACAGAGCTGCCACAAGGGAGCTTCCAAACCTCAAATCCGAGCATGTCACATGCATTCTCAGTCCCATTGCAAATTTAAGTCCCTTTAATGGATACTCATTGCTCTTAGGACAGGGATAACATTCCTCTCATTGCAATCGAGGCCCATGATATGCTGACTCCCTTATTTCTTTAGGCTCACCTCTTTGTCATGTACCCAGTAATTCTCTCTACAAAGTTCCTGTGGTCTTCTTTCAGTTACCTTTTATATTCACACTGTCTCCCACCACAGGGCCTTTGCATATGCTGTTATTGCTGCCTGGAGAGCTCACACTTCTCTTCTTGGCCTAATTAACTCCCAGTTTTCTTTCTAATATTAACTCAATGTCCTGTCTCAAGGGAGCATTGTCTAACTTGCCTGACTGTGTTGAATATACTGCCTAGGTACAGTACCATACACCTCTCCTTCATCTGTCACAATTGTAATTTTACATCTTGTGGGATCATCTAACCAATGCCTACTACTCCCTTTAGACTGTAAGCAAGTCTCCTGGGACCACGGCTGTTCTTTGCTCACTCTTAGAACAATGTCTGTGCCATGGATGATGTTTAACACACACCTGGCACGTGGCACTTGGTGAGCATCCATCCCTCCTGCCCACTCCGTGACCACCAAATGTAAGGCAGCCCGAATATCACCATTTATGGGTCCTTTCATTACCTTGCCTTCACTCTCTACTCTGTACTATCTTGGCTATTTGTTTCCTTACTTCTTATCTGTCTCCCTCCCCTTGAAAAGCTAAAGAGAAGGCCTAGCTTCCCTTGTTTAACAGCTATTTCTCCAGCCCAGCACAGGGCTGAAGAAAAGAAGAAAGGAAAGAAGGCAGGAAAGAATGAAGGAGGGCTCCCCACCTGTGAGGCCCAGCATCTCTCAGCCTGTAGCCCAGGATGTGACCTGCTCAGAGACTTCTGTCTTCTGGTGTCCCAAGGGCACCCCTCCAACTCTCCAGAAGTTTCCCCACTCTCTTCTCACACCAAGCCCACCTTGCATGCAGTCAGCCAGGCACACCAGCCCCGCAGACCTTGGCCTCTCTCACACTGCCTCTGGAAGCCCTCCCTTCCCTCTCACCCCTAGCTGGTAGCCAAGCCCAGCAGACTCCTGCCCTGACACCTCACAGAAGCTTCTGAGTGCATTCAGGTGTGGGGAGAGAACACAGGGAAGGAGGTTTTGGAGGCCAAGGGGCAAAGAGATGTCTAGTCTCTCCCCTCCACACTTCTCTCAGCCTGTTGTGGCCTTCTAGCTTAAAGACAGGGCTCAGGAACACATGAGTCCAGCTCTGGTGAAGGAAGAATTAGCAGCAGATCCCAGAGAAGATGGAGCCCCAGGTCCGGCCTTACCTTGCTGTAAATAATCTGTAGTGTTAGAGGAATGGCCTCTCGGTCGCCATCGATGCCCAGCCGCTTGCTGCCAGGACCTGTGCCACACACAGACAGACCTTTCACTCCTTCTCACATCCCCCGCCCTTCACAGACCCAGTGACCAAAGCTCTGCCTCCCAAGTGACCCCTGCCTCCCCACCCTTCTCTGGGCTCAAGCAGTACCCACCGGAAGCTTTGATGGCACGTGTGGCAGCAGAGTGACCCAGCTCCAGAGAGTGGATAAAGATCTCTGTTGTCTTCTCCCCAGTGATGAAGGTCAGCTGCAGAGGACAGGAACGTGTACATCAGTGTGGACCTCCCAGAGGGGCCCACCTGGCTCCCCCAGCATAGGGCTGCTGGTTGCCATGAGGCAGGAGTTGGGAGGGCGGGGCAGCGCAGGCCTGGCAGAGCATGGGCTGAGACCTGGTGATGCTGACCTGAGCCTGCCAGTAAGTCTGTGGGGAAAGGTGGCTGCAGACAGGGTGGGCCTTACCTCAGTCTGATAGACCTGCAACAGCACAGGCCTGGCAGCAAAGCGGCAGTAGTAGAGCAGCATGTCGGCCAAGATGGGCAGCCGGGCAGGGGAGCCCTCCAAGGGCCGGGCTTCAGCCTTCAGGGACTGCTGTGGTCGGTGGAGTAGCCAACCCAGAAGGGTGGGTGGATAGAGGGTGAGAGGGAGAAAGAATAGGGGAGAAAGGGAGGCAAAGACACACACGCAGAGGGGACAGAGAGGGAAAGAGGGGGAGAGAGAGGGAGAGAGAGCGGGAGAGAGAGCGGGAGAGAGCGGGAGAGAAAGGTAGATAGAGAGAGAAGAGAGATACAGAGGCAGACAGCCAGGGAGAGATGGTGAGATGGAGGTAGAAAGCAGGAGGCCCATGCCCGGTCGCCATACTCTTCCCCCACCTGACCCATGGGCCTCCAGAGAGGCCTCTGACCGAGCTGGGAAAGGGGGCTGAGGAAGGGGGCTGAAATCTAAGGAGCCTTCTGAGGACCCTCCCCTGTCACCACAGTGGCCCCTGCTCTTGCCCCCAGTGCCCTGGTTCAGGCTTAGTCCTGCTTCTCATTCACATTCTCTGTTTTCCAAATAAACCCTATTCCTCCATGGGGCCCTCAAGCTGGATCCCACAAGCCAAGGGCCTTTTTTTTTTTTTTTGAGTTGCAGTCTCACTCCGTTGCCTAGGCTAGAGTGTAGTGGCACACTCACGGCTACCTCACCGTCGAGCATTGACCTGCTGGGCTGTGGTGATCCTTCTGCCTCAGCCTACCAAGTAGCCAGAACTATAGGCACGTGCTACCACGCCTGGCTAATTTTTTATTTATTGTAGAGATGAGGTCTTGCCAAGTTGCCAGGGCTGGTCTCCAACCCGTGGGCGTAGGCAATCCACTCACCTCAGCCTCCCAAAATGCTGGGATTACAGGCTGAGCCACCGAGCCCAGCCCCCAGGGCCTTCTAAGAAAGGCTGGGTGACTGCAGCCAGTGGGCTCTCCCCCCGACCCCAAGGGTCACTTACCTGGCACAGGACTTCAGGGGGCAGGTGCATGAGGCCCAGCACATTGCGCTCATACCAGGGGTCAAGCATGCCGAGGTAGTGGGAGATGTCATTGGTGCTCTCCTCCCATGGGGCTGGGCCCAGCTCCTGGGGCAAGGGATGAGAGTCATTCCCAGTTACCTACATCCTAGCTCCAGGGCCCGAGATGGTAACTGCAGCCCCAAGCTGAGCTTTTTCCTGCCCTTGGAGAAGTAATAACAACTTTCAGTCTTTGTCATAAGGCAAAATGTCATGCCCAAGTGCAGGGCAGAAAGCTGGGAGTGGGGCCAGGTTGAGGGAGGTGTCCTATAAACACAGGAGATTGCTTTTAGTGACTTCCAACCAACTCCCTTCAGGTAGGCCCAGGGCTGGGGACATACTGCAGGGCTGAGGTGCCTCGGGGAGTCTGTGGGGGGTGAAGGTGTCTGACTCCGAGGGGTTGGACAGGCCCTGGAGTCAGCCCCGTGGCTTCGCTTCACAGGCACGTAGAAGAACTGCAGCTTGAAGAACCGTGTGAGGAGTGGGCGATTGTTCTCCAGCCGCCTGGCAAGAAGCAGGATGATGAGAAGGGAACCCTTGGTCCCTCTGGGACCCCAAGCCTCAGGCCCCAGATTCCACCGGCACAACAACCCTGCTACCCAGGGCAGAGTGATAACCTCCAACCCCCTTCCAGCTCTCACCGAAGGTTGCTATACGCCCGAGCCACCTTCCCTGAAATCCGATCAGAGCCAAAGACCACAACACGTAGAGTGGAAGCCTTGGGGTCCTCGTCCCCACTCAGGAAGGGGCGGCGGCGCTGGTGGCGTGAAGCAGGAGCCAGGAGCCAGCTGGGCAGCTGGGCACTGAGCTTGGCCTGGGGCAAGGAGAGGGAGCGCTGGGCCCGGGACGGGGGTGGTGGTGCCAGGCCATCTAAGGGACTGCAGAGGCTCCCTGCCCGCCGCAGGGGCAGAGCCGTGTCCGAGCTGCCCTCCAGGACCCGAGAGTCCCTCCGCAGTACCAGCTGGCTGGTGCTCTTGAAGAGTTTATAGATCCTGTTGAACTTTTGCCCAGTCCTGCGGTGGCCCCGGCATTCCTGGCTGCCATGCCTCCTGGACCACTCAGAGGAGCTCTCCTCACTGTCCTCCACGTAGCCACTGTCCATGCCATCCGAGAGGCCTGAGACAAAGGAGGTCAGCAGCTGGCGGGAGAGGTCTGGCCCTGAGGCCTGGGAGGAGGCAAGGGACATAGTGGAGTCACGGGACACCAAAGAGCTTGTAGAGAGCAGGGAATCCCTCTCAGCACAATGCCCATCAGTTTCCAAGTCTTCCTCCTCCTCCTCTTCCTCCTCCTCTTCATCATCCCCCAGAATCCCTGGCTGGAGCAGCTCCTGTTCCTTGAGCAGGATTTCCTGCAAGATGTCTGCAGAGAAGCAAGGGACAGCACTGTCTGGGGCTCCAGGCCTCCAAATTCCCTCTTGTATACCCTTCAGATGGGAGATAGCAGAAGGGGGGTCAGGGCCAGTCCAGGACTCACAGCACTGTCCCTTCTCTGCTTAGGCAGGAGAGCTGGTGGGGCAGGGGGGTGGAGGAGGTGGCAGCTGCACAGACCCAGGACCAGAAAGACAGCTTAGACAGTTTAAGGTGAGTGCCACCAGGCTCCAGCTGGCTCCTTACCAAAACTGTCCTGGTTCCAGCTGTAGGTGTAGCACCTGGCGACAGGGATGGGGATGGTATGGAGCTTTCCGGGCTTTGCAGTGTCTGTAAGAGCAGTTGGGAAGGACAAGAGGACTGGGAAGAGGCCTTGGAGATTGGCCAGCCCAGTCCCCTTGTCTCAGAGAAGAGACCAGAGTCGAAAAAGGACAGGCACAAGGCCACACAGCTTGATGGGTCCACTGAGTTAGAGTTGGGATGCCCTGACTCCCCACCAGAGGGCCGTTCTTTCAGGCACACCATATGGATATCATGCCCTTTACCAACTGTAGGAAAATGGCCAAGTCACAACCCCTGGCCTCATTTTACAATGTCCAAATGAGGAAATAATAGTACTAGCCTTAAGGTTTTTCTGAGAAATATTATAATGGGGACTACTAATGGTTCCTCAAAATCTGTGCTCCCTTTCATGGTAATAGAGTTATAGAGAGAACGGTTCCCTGGCTCCTTTGGGGCAAGATGTGGTCATGTGACCAAGGCGGGTGCAAAACGACAAGCGCAGAAGTGATATGTACAGCTTTTGCGTCACCTTCAACAAAAAAGCCAAGGCATTTGCCATTAGTGAGCACTCTTGTTGCCCATAAACCCTGGCTGGAGCCAACACCATGGCAACCCAACTCTAACCCTACAGGTAAGGAACAATGCCTTAGGGGATAGTGGGGCAACATGGTGCTGCAGAACCTGGGTCCATGACTGACTGTGTGGAGCAAAGCCACCAGACACACTTGGGGAGTTAGAACTGGTGGTGGGGGCGGGGGGGGGAGTGGGCAGAACTCTACTCTCCCAAGAGCCTCACCTAACACCCCAAGGAAGCCAGCTTTTTCTCCCACTGCTTGCAGCTTGGTTCTGAGCCACTGCCGGGCCTCCATGGCATCCCCAATGCCAGATGCCAGCTCCTGTGCCTCTGCAGTCTCCGCGAAGATATCCTCGAGCTCTGCCAGGGTCTTGGCCTAAAATTCCAGGAGGAGATGGGGTTTGCGCCTGTACCGTGGCCTAGTTGCCCATCTGTTCCAGTTCCTAAGGTCTTACCAAGGATGACAGTGACTAGTCCCTGCCTGGCCTCATCACCCACCTCTACCCACAGCTGGCCAGTGAGCTAGGCCTCTCTTTCTCCTCCATTCTCAGGAGAGAAAGGCCCAGAGCCATGGCACTACAGCTGGGGGGACTTCAGAGCTCCTCACTATACCCCAGAGAAGGGAAGGGGCTGTCTGTGTGACACAGATGACTTATCACAGAGCCAGGAATAGACGCCAGGTCTTCAGTCCGAAGCTTCCCATTCCCATGGCATATGCCCTCTTCTGAGGCACCAGCTATGGGTGCCCAGCCCCACTGCCCAGGCTGTCACCCAACTCTGATCAGGGCCCAGCACACCAGAAACCCCCCTCAATGAGGCCAGCCTTGCAGCCACCACCCTGTCATGTCACTCAGGGTGCAGGACACTAGTGCACCCTGGAGACCATGGCCTAGATGAAGCAGATGGGAGGGGGGCTCTGCCTCTCCAGAGATGTGCTCCCCTGGAGCCCCAGGGTCCCACATACATACCTGCAGCCTGCAGTGCAGACTGGGGACATCACAGTGTGCTCCAAAAGTGGCCTGGAAGGCATGCAGGAGCAGGGTGGTGTAGGCACTGTGGGGTGAGTGTCCAGGAGTGCTCAGCTTGTTTGCCACGGCCAGGAACTCAGCCTGCACCTCCACTGGGTTCAGCAACAGCACGGTGCTGGGGACACAGAGGACTGGTGTTGGCACCTGGGGTGGGCAGCAGGCCAGGGTGCAGCCATACACCTCATGCCTGGGGTACTCAGCTCTACTGAGGCCCAGGCCTCCTCACAGTCCAGGCAGGGCCAGAGGAAGTGACAGAAGGAGGCCAGGAGAGAGGCAGCAGCCCCAGAGCTCCAGTTCCCAGGGGATGGTTTGGGGTATTTTTCAGCTGGTGTTTTCAAAGACCTTTTCAAAACTGAACTTGACTTTTAAAAGTAAATTTTTCTTTAATTTTTTTTGTGTGTGTTGGAGTCTCACTCCATCGCCCAGGCTGGAGTGCAGTGGCATGCTCACGGCCACTCCAGCGTCAACCTGCTGGGCTCTGGCGATCCTTCCACCTCAGCCTTCCAAGTAGCCGGAACTACAGGCACACACTAACATGTCTGGCTAATTTCCTCTAACTTTTATATTAACAATTTTTTTTAATGAGACATCTGAGTGGATGCATGATTACTCAAAAGAGGATTGTGTTTTTGGCAAGGTGACTTGAAGCCAGGTGACCATTCTTCAGGAGGAGGGTAGGGCAGGGCAGCCACGTGCTGCTATGCAGTGGGGCCTGGGCAGTCGGGCCTGGAATTCCTAGTGGAGCAGGGTGGCATCTGCTCAGAGGAAGGGGTGCCAAGTCAGAGCCGCCTCTTATTTCTCCACTCACAGGGGACATCTTTTCTAATTAGCCTGAAGCCATGATCTAGGCTAGCATCGGGCTGGGAGGCAAACGTGTGCCCAGCCCTCTCTACCTCCCTTCCCGATGGACCCCTGATTCCCTCTTGATACCAGTGTTTACATTTATTACAGAAATTTTCAAACAAACCCAGATATTAAGAGAATCGTGGACCCTGAGGTGCCGGTCACTTGGTTAGCAGTTTTAACAGTTCACACAATGATGCCAAGCCAACCCCTCCATCACTACAGAATCTCAACATGAATTCAAGTCATCATGGTTTTATAGCCATACGTGTTTTAGTATGAACTGCTCTCGAGGGCTCTTGCACTCTCACAATTCCATGCTGCATTT
The DNA here is from genome assembly GCA_963574415.1 of Tarsius wallacei. Taxonomy (NCBI): domain Eukaryota; kingdom Metazoa; phylum Chordata; class Mammalia; order Primates; family Tarsiidae; genus Tarsius; species Tarsius wallacei. Next base: position 7,138 of record CAUYQG010076611.1, on the reverse strand, counting down.
AAATCCAGTGCAAAAAAGCACCATATAGATAGTATTCCTTCAAGGTTCTGTGGACATCTGTCCCAGAGCTGGGCCCCCAGGGTCAGGGCAGACAGGACCAGTCAGAGTTCCCATCATTTGGGGAGAAACTAATTTTGATCTCTCTATTTGTAAGAAAAGCGAGGCAAGTTCATGGAAGCAGGCCCTGACTGAACCCCTCTCCCTTGCTAAGCGCTTGATCATTTTTCCCATGGACTTGTGCTGAGCACCACTATATGCAGGACAAGACAGCCTAGGCTCTGCCCTTCCCAGCTTGCAGTTTCTCTGCTGAAGAACTTCTCATCAGTCCCAATTCATAGATAACGCAAGTGAGACATCTCCCAACCCTGCGCTCTTTCTACTAACCTCTCTGTGCCTCAGTTTCCTTATCTGAAAAATTTGTTTCTCACAGGGTTAACTTGAAGATTAAAGGAATCAACACATGTAATGATGCCCAGGAGAGTACCCGGAGTGCAAGTGCTTAAAAGATATTGGTGATTATTCACCTGTTCCTGTGCTCAGTCCCCTGGAGGTATCTTATTTACTTACCAAGCTACATTTTTCTGTCCTTTCTGTGTCTCTCAACATTTACCACAGGCTCGTTCTGTTTTGTTTTGTTTTTACCTTTAAGGAACTCATGAAGTGTTTCTCAGTGGTGTGAATGGGAAGCGAGCCCTGGTGTTGGGACTGGGGAGGGCAGGGCTATAATTTCTGAGTCAGTGCAGACCAGGGTCCTTGGGCTCCCACCATGTCAAGGCAAGACAGCTTTGAGACCTGCTGACGGTCCTCAGAATGGCCACCTCCTCTCTTGTGCTTTTCCAATTGTAGATCAGGACCCAGGAGTGAGTAATGCAATCAATTTGAGGAGCTGCCAACAATTTGTATCTTAAATGAAATAGAATAGGACAGAGCTCATCCTAGGTAGTAGAGATAAGTGTCATCTCACCAAACTTGTTTTAGCTCTGTGTGTGTGTGTATCAGGCTGTTGTATAAAATGTAATTTTGATTGTAAGTTCTGGTCAAAAAGTTTGGAAACACTGTTTTAGTAACAGGCAGAAACACACTGTGGAAAGAGCATGGGCTTTTGAGTAAGACAGAGGTTCAAATCCTGACTCAAATACTTGCTAGCTGTATGACCTTAGAGAAGTTACTTGGCCTCTCTGATCTCCAGTTCTTCATCTGAAAAGTATGGATAAAGTGAGGTAAAGTGTGGCTGACACTTGGCACAATTGATGTAGAAACTTTTCAGAATCTAATGAAAGACCCTCCACCTAGAAAAATGAACCTGTATACAAAACATCACCAGCAATTCCAGGGGGTTCCTTGTTCCCTTGCAGCCTGTTTGCTGGTGTCTGAGGTGAGAATGAGTGAGTTCACCAGATGGGTGGGGGCGTGGGGGGTTACGGTGAAACAGTGGGGATACCTGAACATCCCCCACCCTATTTCTCCCTTCCCTAAGAGCACTCACACAGTGGAGCTGCGGTGACTCCTGATGGACAGGCCCTGCTCAGCCCTCACCAGTCGCTGGTAGGAGATTCCTATGGACCAAGGAAAAAAAGGTGAGTTCGAGGGCTCATCTGTTCCTTTAGCATCATGTCCGAATGCCTTATAGCGAGCCAGGCACTGCACAGTCAGGTTGGAGTTCCTGGATGAGATTCAGGAGAACTTTGGGGAAGAGAGCTGCCATGTGGCGCCCCCAGCGTGCCTAGCACTTGGCTTCTGTGGTTCCTTTTACACCTCATGAATCATTACCCACCCCTTTTGCAACCACAGCCTCCAGCCTCCCAAATCTGTCCTGAACCTTGCTTTCCTGCAGATTTTCTTAGCCTCTCTGTCCGCCCTTCCATCCTAAGGGCTGCCTACTCCTCTCTGGGCTTGGCCCAAGTCCCATCCCCAGGCTTGGGGCAGCCTAATAGGAGAGAAAGGAATGCAGGATTAGAGCCCAGGTTGGAGTAATAGTCTGGCTCCTCTGCATGGCCTTGGGCAGGTCACTTTATCCCTGGGCCTCAATTTCTCCCTGTAAGGGGCAGATTAGATCAGTGGCCTCTGAAGCCCTTAACAGTCTACAATTCCCAGGCCCCACCTCAGCTCGACCACCATGAAGTTTTTCTCTTTAGAGACTGGGAGGCAGAGAATTGAAGGAGGAGAATCCGGGCCCAGGAGGCTGCTGAGTCTCATGCTGCCCAGTTGTTTCTGGGTCCCTGTCACTGTTCCTCTCTCATGGTCCTGAGTGCCTTCCCATAGTGGTCAGGCAGCCCTTAACCCATCTGCTCAGTCTCAGCTCCAGCCATTTTTCCCATCTGCATCTTTGTGCCTCTGTTGATGTCCCACGCCCTCTCAGGGTGAGGCAGGACAGCTAGCATAGCTTAGATATAAATAGTGAGTTTCTTACAGGCAGGCTTAGATGGGCATCTGGGCACCGTCTTATCAGGACATAACTCATTTAAACAACTATACACTAACTGACGCCCAGGCCCAACCTTGGAAAAAGGGGTGGCTGGCTACAAAAACAGGACAGTAGGGAGTTACCGGAGACACTGAGGCACGGTGCTCTAAGAGAAAACGTAATTAGCTACAAAGATCCAAAATAAAAAAGTAGGGAGTTACTGGAGACACTGAGGCAGTGTTCTAAGAGAAAACTTAAACAGCAACTTTTCCTATTATCGCAAAAGCTCCTCATAACACAAGCAAACTTAGAAGTAAAATGATAAGAACCGAAACTTGTGATCAGAGCTTAGCGTAGAAATAGGTTGGTTAACCATCACTTTAGAAATATATAAAGCACTCCGTTAACAGAAAGGAGGTGTGCCTTTTCCCTTAAGGGCACCCGTATTCTCTCTTGACTGTGTCATTTGTTTTTTCTCTTTAATAAACTGTACTTTAAACCTCTCTCTTCATCTCGCTCTGAAATTCCTTTCTGCGGTGAGCCAGAGACCCATGGAACAACTACACCACCAGGCATCAAGGGGACAGTGGCCACGCCTGGTGTCCTCTCTGCTCTAAGGTCCCTCTCCCAGTGTGCATCTCCTTCCTCTCTGACCTCGTCCCCTCTCTGGCTCCTCTGACTTCAAAATGCTGAGAAGAAACAAACCAAAAATTTTTGTTCTCTTTTTTCTGTGACTTGCCTCGGTTCTGTACAGTAGCCATGTACTGTATGTGTTCAGCTCTGTGCCATGATAAGGAGATTAGACAACAGTTCACTTTCCTCACAGACCAGGGGAAGCAGAGGAGGTGCTGAGGATCCAGTGCGGCAGGCCACCTTCTTGTCAGAGCCTGGAAATAGTCACGAGGGAGTCCCCGTGGAAGACCCCATCAAGAGCAGGGCCACCCTGGGCTGAAGTTGAGTTGAAAGGACAGCCCCTCTGAGAAGGTCAAGCCCAGACTGGGTGTTTAGACACAGCTATAAACAGAGAGGCCATAATTTTTGTTTAGTAAATGACAGAAAATCACCAAATTGTGCTAGTCTCACTTAGGACCTAAGTGCTTTAACTTTTGGCCTTTTGTGTGATGTGATTTTATGAATTGTCACGTTTAGAAGTTAATGTTATGTCTGTTTTGCTGGTCAAAGTCCCTGAAACGGTGGCTATTAATGTCAGGACTTGGGACACCATCTGGTGGCCGCTCACATGCATTACAGAGAAAAGTTCCCCTCAGCCCCTACCCCGCTCCAGCACTCCCGTAAAATACTGTAATTATTGTAGTAGACACAAATACCCCCAGTCTCTCTGACCACAAAACAAAGACACACAAACTCTTCTCTTGACCTTATTTCGCATTCCTATTACTATTTAATGTTTTAAAACAGTTAACCCACACTCTGCTGACCCAATTTCTTCCCCAATCCTGCCTTTGTGGACCCAGGACCTGTACTTGGTCACACCCTGGGGAGCCGCGGGCTGTGGCATCACTCTTCCTCCAAATCAGGTTTCCTTCAAAACGCCCAGCCATCGGCTTCCAACCCTACCGCTCTCCTGAAACTGCCCTCCTGAAGCTTACCAGTGTCTTCCCCAGTCTCCAATCCAAATGGCTCAACTTTATCATATTCTCCTTGAACTTTTCTTCAGGAGTGTTTGACATTGTTGACAACTTTCTCCCTGAAGTTCACTTGCCTCCTTTAGTCTCCACGACAGGGAGCATTCTCTAATATCTACACAGCATCTTGGGATACTTTAACAGTCTATTTTGGGGACTGTGGAATAGTTACACCTGGAAGCTGCTTCATATTAGCTGTGTAGACTCTATGGAATTGTCTTATTTGGTCCTCTAAGAGAGAACACCAGTACCTCTTGGCACATTCTGACCCAGAGCGAGTTATTTTCAGAGTTGGTTGGCCAGTGTTGAATACTCAAGATACTGACAGTTTCCAAGTGGAACATACGATCATCAGATAAAACTCCCCACCCCCACCCTGAAGACACTGTCAAATCCCCTTCTCCTCAGACGCTGCTGCTTAGCATGGGTTTGGGGGTAATGGATTGGTGCAGTGGGGGGCTGAGCTGCGGACAAGAAAGAAAAGTCTGTGCAATGTGGAGGGGGCTGTGATCCTATCAAACTTTGTACAAACCAACTCATTTGAACCAGGCTTAGAAATTGTACTGCCAAAATTGCTGCTTGTGTATCTTGTGAGGCTGGACATGTCTCCCAGTATTCTGCAAGCCAGATGGGCCTTGGCTTTCATTATGTTACCTGGTGGCACCAGGAAGGCCATGGCCGCTAAGGGTGGGTGTGTGGTATCAGTCCCAGGACCACCATTCACTCCCTCCATATCCCCTGCACAGGGAAGCTGTAATGGGGATCCTTGGATCAACAGACACCTGGACTCTCCCGTTGATCTTAGATCACACCCCTTCCTTGGTCACCTTTGCAGTTGGGAACAACTTTCTGGGTTTGGCTTCTTAGACCAAGACTGGCACAAGGGCTAAACACAAAACGTGCCTGGGCACGTTGTTGCTGGGTCAGGTCCCAGCAAGTGAGAAATCAAGAGAAGCCCTCCCTGCATCCCTATGTGGGCAAGGTATAGGCCCTGGTGGAGTGGGATGGCAAGCAGTCATGGTGAAGGTCAACTCCAGGCATCTAAGACCCCTCACCATACAGCCTCATTTGCCCATCTAAGCTTTCGCCCTTTAAAAAAGTTGCAAACATATGGCCATTCTGCACAGGCCAGCTGACCATGAAGACGAAAGATCATGAAAATCACTACTTCTGCCATCAAGAAAGCACTGGTAATGACAACACACTTATAGACATAACCATGCTGAAGATGTTGTGAGATACTTGAGCCTGGTGGAGGCAGACAGCAACCATGTTTGACTCAGTTTCCTCTTGCAAGGTGAACATCAAGATACCACAGAGCCAACAGCACTAGGGCGATGTAGGGCCCAGCCTTAGCTGTATCACAATCCCCATATGAGACTATGTCTGATAAGTCCTCCAGCTTTTGTAGTTAATATCAACATATGCACTATGGACAGTTTGAGCCTCATCTGTATTGTACCCTGATGCAAATAGGCACGACATTCCCACAACTTAGGTTCCCCTCATACTTTCCTCCCAGCCAGGGCTCTCACAAGTGGCATTTTCCTGCTCCCCATTTCCAGGGCCCTGGATTCTAGAAGCTGGGGGAACTGGGGACTTGTGGCCATGAAGGACAGGAAGACAAAGCACAGCCCTCAAGTGAATAGACAAAGGCAGGAATGGGCATAATAAGGGAATCAGTAAACCCCTGGCAGCTCGAGCAGAGGGATGGAGGGCGAGAAGGAATGGGGTAAGGAAGGCAGGAGGAAATACTGAGGGGAAGGCAAACTCCAGGCAGAGTGGGATGCCAGTTACTGGAATGAAAGGCCTGTGATAAGGAAAGACATATGCTGTTCCGAACAAGTGCAGGGACCCCATGGAAATGCCCGTGGGGTGAGGTCTCCAGCTGTGCAGACACCAGGCCTGGGGAGGTTAAGGGAGGTGAGACCTGCCACACCAGCCCTTTCACCTGCTGAGAGTCACCCTAACAGGACCAAGCCAAGTTTTCAGGACTACTCTTACAAATATCCATCCCCGCTTCTTCCTTCCTGATGGGACACTGTGCAATGTACCGAGCTGATAAGTCACATTTCACAGCCTCTCTTGCAGAAGGTATTGGGTGGGCTCCTTCTTTGCAATCCCCCTCATTTCCTTCTTTCTGTTAGCTGGAATATGGACATGATGGCCAGAGCTCCAGCAGATATCTTAGACCATGAAGCAACCTTAAGGATAGAGCCTCCTGCTAAGGATGGTGTAGCAAAAGGAAGAGAGAAGTCTGGTTTAAGATGTTTGTAGGTCCACTGTGCCAACACTGAACTGCTATCTCCAAGAGGTGTGTGTGTGTGTGTGTGTGTGTGTGTGTGTGTGAGTGTGGTGTGTGTGTGTGTGTGTGCGTGTGTGTGTGTATAAGAAAAAAATAAACCCCTATGAGCTTAAGGAAGTGTTATTTGCGGTTCTCTGTTACAGGCAACCGGCTTAGTCCTCACTGACCAAACACTGTGATTTCTGGAACACCTGTCTTCCACTTTCCCCCCTAAATCTCCACAACTTAAGTTCCCCTCATACTTTCCTCCCAGCCAGGGCTCTCACAAGTGGCATTTTCCTGCTCCCCATTTCCAGGGCCCTGGATTCTAGAAGCTGGGGGAATTGAGGACTTGTGGCCATGAAGGACAGGAAGACAAAGCACAGCCTTCAGGTGAATAGACAAAGGCAGGAATGGGCGTGATAAGGGAAGCAGTAAACCCCGCACCTGCTAGAAAATGATGCTTGACATTCTGTCAAGGGGTTTAAACCTTTCATTCCATAATAAGAGGCAAGAAGTAACTCAAATGTCTAAGATCAGTAATGTCCCAAGAGAAATTTATTGCCACTGAAGAATATTCTTCAGTGTCATCTGCCACTAGCTGATATGCAAAACTGACCTAACCCAGGTTTGTCCCTCATTTGTCTGGAGGTCAAAGGGTAGGACAGCATTAAGTATCTGAAAGGAAAGGAATAGGAGAGCTTTCCCCAAAGAGGAAAATGCCTACAGAAAGACAGCCAGTTAGCCAGGCGTGGTAGCGCGCGCCTGTAGTTCCAGGTACTGGGAAGGCTGAGGTGGAAGGAT
>CAUYQG010076608.1:0-22131 GCA_963574415.1 Tarsius wallacei | reverse complement strand
TAGAGATGAGGTCTCACCAAGTTGCCCAGGCGGGTCTCGAACCCGTGGGCTCAGGCAGTCCACTCACCTCAGCCTCCCAAGGCACGGGATTACAGGCTGAGCCACTGAGCCTGGCTGGCTTCTTTCATTTAACATAGTGCTTTGAAGATGCATCGTTGCTAATTCATTTATCAGAAGTTTCTTTTTATTGTTAAATCATATTCCATTTTATGAACATACCATCAGTATGTATTTGGGCCATTTTTAGCTAATGAATACTGCTGCTCTAAAAACATGTGTTCAGGTAAAAATTTCTTGGGTAAATATCCAGGAGTGGGGTTGTGTGTGGGTTGTGTTTATAAGATCTGCCACACTGATTTTCATTGGGCTGTACCATTTTGCAGTTCAACTAGGAATGGCTAAGAGTTCTAGTTGCTTCACATCTACACAAGCACTTGCCATTGTCAGTTTTTAAAACGTTAGCCTTTCTAATCTGTGAAAGTATGGATGAACCTGGAGGCATTACGAAATAAGCCAGGTACAGAAAGACAAATACCTCATAATCCCACTTACATTTGGAATCAGAAGGTGAACTCAGAACAGAGTAGAACGGAGGTTATCAGAGACTGGCAGGGCATTGGGGTGGAGGGTAGACTGGGGAGATATTGGTCAAAGACAAAACATTTCAGTTAGGAGGAATAAGTTCAAGAGATATAGTCTATATCACCGTGACTGTAGCTAATGACAATATTTTTGTACTTGAGAATTGCTAAGAGACTAGATTTTACATGTTCTTATCACAAACTGGTGATAAATATGTGAGGAAATATCTATGCTAATTAGGTTGATTTAGCCGTTCCATAACAGCTAAAAATCAGGTTGCTCATAATAAATATATACAACTTTTGTCAATAAAAAATAAGAAAAAAAGAATCAGAAGAGACAACCCCGCCATTTTTGCTTTTTTGTAAGTGTGTAGTGGTATTATATTGTGATCTCAATTGGCCATTATCCCTATCGATTGACGATCTTAAGCCAGTTCATGTGCTTATTTACTATTCACAGCTCTCCTTGAGTCAAATGTGTTCGTCTTTAAATTGCTCATTTTTAAAGAATTATTTATCATTATTATTATTTTGTTATTGAATTTTGAGAGTTCTTTATATATTCTAGACACAATTCCTTTGCTGAGTTTGTGTTTGAAAATCATACAGTCTTTCCCTATTATATGTAATGTTAACTATAGGGGAAAAGCATACAGTCTTTCCCTATTATGTATAATGTAACTATAACTATTTTCAAAGATGTCATTTACAGGTTGAGGAAGTTCTCCTCCCTTCTTAATTTGCTTAGAAGTTTTTAATGATGAATGGATGTTGAATTTTGCTATGTATTTTCTCTGTGCTATTGACATGATCACGTTTTAATTTGCTTTAGACTGTTGATATGGCAAATTAGATCGATTGTTTTTTGAGTGTTGAACTAACCTTGCATTTCTGGATTTTTGCATATTGTTAGATTTGATTTTCTTGCAGTTTATTGATTTTAACACCCATGTTTGTGAAGGATATTGGTTTTTAGTTCTGTTTTCTTTAATTTCTTTGCCTGGTTTTTATATCAGGAAAGTGATGACCTCACAAATGATTTGGAAAGGTATTCCTTTTGTATATTTTCTGATAGAGTAAGTTTTGGATTAGTATTATTTATTATTGAAATAATTGGTAGAATTTACCAGTGAAGCCATCTGGCCCTGAAGTTTTGTTTGTGAGTAAGTTTTAACTGTGAATTCAATTGCTAATTACATTTTGTTGTCAGAGAATGTGCTTTATATCATTTCAGTACCTTAAAATATATTGAGTTTTTTTCCCCTAGTGGCTTAGAATATTGTCTTTCTTGTAACTGCTCCATATCCATTGGAAAGAATGTGTATTTTGCTGCTGTTGGGTAGAGTGGTCCATAACTATCTATTAGTTTGAATGGACTGAATGTTGTTCATGTGTTCTTTGTTCTTATTGCTTCTTCTGAACAGCATATTATTGGTTCTTGCTTGTTTTTAAATACAATTTGACCATCTCTCTTTTAATTGGGTTTCTAAAAGATGTAATATATCTATTTATATGATTAGATTTAAATTTAAATCCCCACCTTGGTAGTGGTTTTCTATTATCCATTATGTTTTTAGTTCTTTTTTTTTTTTGAGTTGGAGTCTCACTCTGTCGCTCCCGGCCACCGCAGCCTCGACCTGCTGGGCTCCGGCGATCCTTCCACCTCAGCCTTCCGAGTAGCTGGAACTACAGGCACGCGCTACCACGCCTGGCTATTTTTTTTTGATTTATTGTAGAGATGAGGTCTCGCCTGCCTAGGCAGGTCTCGAACCCGCGGGCTCAGGCAATCCACTCACCTTGGCCTCCCAAAGCGCGGGATTACAGGCTGAGCCACCGAGCCCGGCTGTTCTTTAGTTCTTTTAAAAACTTCTTTCCTGACTTTTAAATTTTTTATTAAGTATTATTTAATGCTTCCATTTTATCTTCACTCTTGACTTTCTAATTATATCTCTTAAAATGTTTATTACTTGCTCTATGGTTTATAGTATACCTATTATCACAGTCTGCTTTATTATACCACTTTTCTCATAGTGTAAGATCCTTAAAACAGTTCGCTTCCATTTCTCTCTCTCCTTTCTGCTCTTGTTTTTACTTCCAGATGGCTTTTGTTCCTACAAAAACAACAAGCAAAGAAAACCTGAAGTAAAATCAATTTTACCTCTTTACGATATATTGTAGATCCCATAAATGCTACGACTATGAATTTGTTTTTTAAAGTGATGAATAATAGTGAAATATGCCTTATTTTTGCCTTTATGCTCACCATTTCCAGAATTCTTTATTTCTTTGTTTAGATCCAAATTTTCATCTGGTGCCATGCTCCTTCTCCCTAAAGAACTTTATTATTTCTTATTCCTCAGGTTTGGTGGAAATGCATTAACTCAGTTTCTGTCTCCCCGGAAAAGTCTTTATTTTGCCTTAGCGTTGTAGATATTTTTGTTGCACATAGAATTCTGGGTTTACAGGTTTGAATTTTTTCCCCTTTCATTTCCCTGGAGGTGTCACCATGTCATCTTCTGATTTGTGTAGTTTCTGAGTAGAGGTCTACTGCAGTTCCTATCTACGCTCCCCTTAATATATCTTATGCATCCCCTTAAGGTGCCTTAAACATCTTCTCTGTATCTTTGGGGCATTGGAAGAGAGTTTTCTCCAGTTTCCTGCTTTGCTACTTATCTTTCCCTTGAGCACTTGGAAGGCCCATTGAAAATAGCCTGTGAGTATTATTCACAATAGCAGAAACATGTAACCAATTGTGCTGTCCATCGAAAGTGGACTGAATAAAAAAATATGGTACATATACACAATGGAATACAATGCTGCCATAAAGAAGGAAAAAATCATGGACTTTGCAGCAACTGGGTGGATTTAGAGTCTATCATATTCAGTGATCTATCACAGAAACAAAAAGCTGAGTTCCACATGTTCTCAATTGTAAGTGGACCTTGCACATTTATCATAATACTATAAGAAAGGGTTTGACAGTAGCAGAATGCTGCCAGGGGAGGGAGGAGAGAGGCAGCTCATAGCAACAATAAGGGTACCTGATTTCAAACCAGGCGGAGTGGGGTCAAAAGGGAGGTCCAAACTTTACCTGGATGATTACCTCTTATCTACCTAATTCTGAATTGTACCCCCACATCTTTAAAATTAAATTAAATAAAATAAAAAAATTGCCTGTGAGTAAGTGTGAACTCCCCATCTGTCTGGGGCCTCAGCTCTTCCAGATTGACATGCTAGCCCCATTGGTCTTTGAGAATTTATTAAAATGTTAGCTGATTTCTCTTTACTCATTTGCACAGAGCCATCCCTTTCTCTTTGTTCTGCCACAGGTGAAATATTTTGAGTTTCTCATCTGTTACCCAGAGGAACTTGTTCCTCTTTGGATTTCTTTACTTTGTTGTCTTGAAACTTCAGATCCTTGATGGGCTCAAAAAAAAATCTATGATTTTCAGGTTATCTGGCTTTTTCTTATTGTGTAAGAGTCAGTAACACTTCTGTGGCTTTCTACCTTCTACACAGAGATGGAACTCTCCAATAGCATTCTTATTCTGTGACTCTTATCTCTCTAAGGATATTAATATTTCTTAATTTTTTAAGCTTTTTGATTTAAACCTTCCTTTCCTTATATTGTCTTTGTTTTTTTTTCAAAGTTTCTTTTTTTGTGGTTTGTTTGTTTTTGTATCTATTTATTCGAGTCTTCCAATTTCTAGTGCATCTTAATTATGCTTTTATTTTGAAGAATAAACTCTTGAGGAGCTGAGCAAAATTTCTGGGCACCCTGATGAAGCTTGCCTGCAACTTGTGAAACTCTCTGGAGGATGGTCATATGGAAACTAGGATGTTTTATTTTGACATCCCCAAATGTCAGTAAAACTAGGAATCTCAGGTCAGTTTTCCTAGGAAAGAGTCCTCCCTTCTGACTTTTGTGTGTGGTGGGGGAGCAAAGAGGTGGGGAAGGGGCTGTCAGCTTTCTGAGATTCTGGCTATGACAGTGTGTAAAGCCACTGCTCTGTGTGTGAGCTTCACCAGTGCCTAAGATCCCCAAGTCTGTAATTTCTCTGTTTCATCCTTTCTAGCGATTAAACCTCCAGTCTTTTGCCTTAATGTGAGAGGGTAGTTGGTCTAGTTGTGTGGGGCAAGGGATGTGACCTGGCTGGGCCAACAGTTTCTATAAGGACTTTAAGGCAGTTGCCTATTTTTAGCCCCACATGGCTGCCTTTAGAAGAATTTGGTGCTGCAATTCCCAAAACCTTCCTGGATTCCATAACATACATTAACTGCTTATTGCTGGTCTTCTCTTTTACTATTCATGCTTTAGCTTCCTTAGAACTGTTAAGTCAGGTTTTTTTTGTTTTCTTTCCACATTTCCAGGAATTTTTTTTGTGACATTTCTCATCTGCTTTTGACCTTTTACCTGTTCCCTTTGTGGTTTTTATGTCCTTGTATTAGGCTTGTTTTTATTGTTACATAAATAACATTATATATGTACTATTTTGTAACTCCAGCAGTTTCCTACTTAGTTACCTTTGGGTTTTCCCTTCACCGAGGTTATTTACTGCCATGAAGGAAATGGCACCTGATATTAATCTCTCCATATCAGTCACTTTGAGCTAACAAGAACATTAAACCCCTCTGAAATTTTAGTGCCTTTAACACATTAAGCATTTTTTTCTTACTCTTGTCACAGTACAGTCATGGCCCATAGGGTCAGTTCTTTTTCATGCAGTTATTCAGGGACTGGAGCTCCTCCATTCCTTGGTAATCTTTCCATTCAGCCTGAGAGTAGGGAAAGCCTGGTAGCTGTACAGGGGAGGGCTTTATGGGCCAAACTCAGAAGTGGGCTGTTACATCATTTCTACCCACATACTTTGGCTGGCCTGAACTCGGTCACAGAACTGCATGCAACTGCATAGGAGTCTGGGAAATGCACTTCAGCTGTCTGTCCAGGAGGAAGAGGAACATGGTTGGAACCACCAGCAATCCTGTGCTCTTCAATTATGGCAAAAGCCAGTCAGGGCTTCACTGGTCCTAGTCCCATAATTCTTGTTCCTATATTGATGCTTTCTCTTGGACTTAGGGCCCAACAGCCACAGAGGACTCAGTAAACAAAGCTCAAAGCAGCTCTTTTAGAAGTTTTTATTGCTATCAGTTATAAGTCATGAGACACAGGCTCCAGCTTTGAGCTCATTGTTAGTTGTCTTGCTTTGGATAAGTCAGGAAATGCCAGGTCTCATCTTCGTCAGTAGAATGGAGGCATGAGATGAAGTGTCGGGCAGCATGTGTGTTCATGATCTCTGTTTATTGTGATTGAACCTTCTCCTCCATAAGACTTAGCAGATCCCTTTTTGTTACTGGTTATTAAATGGGGCTGTTGACTATTACTTAAAAGTTGTTTGTTATGTGCGTACAATTTTTGGTTCCTAAATTGGCTACCAATAAAATTTTGGTTGATTTGCTTCTCCAGGTCCCATGGCACAGGTCACCCAGGTCAGGATGTCAGGGACTTGAGGACCTGTGCTATTTATTCATGATCTCAGTTCCTTAGAAACAGTGTTCCAGTGGCAACATTGTGTTTCTGATTAAGCTGTTGTTTCTGGAGGAAAAAATAACCGAAGACACCTTCATGAAAAGATCCTAAAACCAGTATGACCCCTAAGTTAGCCCTCTTAGGTGGAGCAAAAGTCGAGAAATATTGCATTTGCCTTGTACAGATGCCACAGATCAGATGGCTTTTTCTCTTGGCATCATCCAGTTTACAGTGATACTTGGGACATTTGCCAGTATTAATACACTAACATCATCTTGTTCTGATGGTACTTCTGATACCACCAGCCGGCGGACGACTTTATTTCAGAGTTCCAGTCAAAATTTTGAGGCTAGATCTCATTTTGGCTTATATATCTGTCATTCTTGGCCACCACGATGTTCCATGGAAACTGTTTAGGAAACATATTTATGCTTGAGCAAACATTCGAATAACTTATCGATGTTATTACTTATCGAATAACAACTATTTGTTGCGAAGAAATAGCAACGACAAATTCCTAGTATAAGGCAGCTTATATTCTAATGGAGCAAGAAAAACAAGAAACATGTAAAATATAGCAATAAGTGCTATGGAGAACAATAAGGCAGGTAATGGGGTTAGGAAGGGCACATGTATCTGAGGGAGGGGGCTCCATGTTATACAAGGAGTTCAGGGGTGGACTTCATGAGAAGTTGAGGTTTGTTTACTGAGTGCTCTGCTTTGAGGTTTGTTTACTGAGTGCTTCTGAGCAACAAATTAACGGAGATGAGGTGGTGAATTTGGGGAGAACTTTCCAGGTACAGGAGCAGCAAGTACAAGAACTTGAGGAGGGAAGATGTGTGCTGTGTTCCAGTTACAGCAGGAGTGGAGTGAAAGGGAGATGAGGTCAGAGCAATAGTAGGGCCAAGATGTGTAGTGGCCTGTTGGTCATTGTAAGGACTGGCTTTTTCCCTGAGTGATAAAGGAAGCCATTGGCGTGACACGATGTCAGTGTGCTTTAACTTAAATTTAATTCAGTTTGGCCCTTAAGCTTTTCCCGTTTTGCTCCTGTCCTGTATTTGTATCCTCAAGGACTTTTTCTTGACCCTGAATCCTTTTCATTCTGAGTTCTGAAAATGACCTGCATAAATCCCAGCTCCTTCTTTTAAAAAAAAATTAAAATAAAGATGGGATCTTGCTATGTCAGCCAGGTTGGCCTTGAACTCCTGGGTTCAGGTGATCCTCCTGTGTCAGCCTCCTGAGTAGCTGGGACAACATTGCGGTTTCTTTATTCGACGTTTCCTCTGTTGCCCCCTTGAGGCTACACCTCCCTGCAACCTGCGAAGGAGACAACTTGTCCAAATCGCCTTCTTACTTCTTCTAAAAGAAAAGGTATTCCTACCTGAGGGCTCAAGCTATTCTTCTCTGCTACATCTTGCCCCTCTGTTTGCTGCCCTCTAGATGCCTTTTGATTATTCTTCAACACTCATTGGAGATATTTGTCACCCGGTTCTACCGTTTCATCCAAAGAATTGTCAGCACCGTAGGGGAAATCCAGGGCTGAGTGGCTGATGCCCTAGCTCTGTAGTTCCTTGACCCCACTTTTGGCAAAATTCCCCTTGCTTTGGTTCAGCCACTCATGCTCACGGTCACAGCCTGGGCCTCATTCTTCTTCAGGGATTGTGCATCTCTGAAGTTTTAAACGTTGAATAGCACTGACTGATTTGGGACATGAATTAATATCTTAAACAGTACATCTAGCCCGCCTGCAGTCCAGCTGTCTATATTCCCAGCCTCTCACCCTCACAGTCCTATGCGCTGGTCTTTAGGGGGAGCTCACACTCTCAGTCCTGAGACCTAGAGGCCACCTTGGATCATGAGATAATCTGGGTTTTCAATGCTAGTGGGGAAACGGTGATTAAGTGTGTGGGTAATGGAGTCACACATACTTTTTCAAATCCCATGTCTTCCACTTTTAACTGTATAACACTGGGCAGGCTGCTCAAGCCCTCACCTACTATATGAAGATAAAAATTGCACCTCACAGGGTGTACGTGAGGAATAAATGACTTAATGCAGATGAAGTACTTAGTACTGTGCTTACTGATAAATGGAAACCAGTTAGAGGATAATTTTCTTTGAGGGGGTGACGAAGTTAAAGGCTCTTGTTGTCCCATGGAGTGGTCTCCTGTATTTACTTCTTGTTTCAAGTAGGAATTTAAATTTTTGAAAGCTTTTGTCTTAGTATCGTCACACAGCTGTTTGAATGGACCTGGTTACTGCCGTTTTCTCTGAAACCCTACTCTGGCCTCCTGAGGCCTACCAGGACTCAGGGCCAGGGCCAGAGGAGGAAAGGGGGAGTAAGTGGCTTTTGCAAGTCTCCCTAGGCCCTAAGACATTCTTCTCTTCCTTGGGTTCACTGAACAGGAAATGTGTATGTTTTCCATTTTTTTTTTGTACAAGCGTGGCTCTTTTCTAGAGAGTGGTCCATTGGCAGTTGTTGCTTAAGAACTGTTTAAAACAGTTACAACCTTTAGTTTCTACTTGTCTGTCACAAAAAGGGACACAGGGCCATGCCTACCACTGCAGCATGCCCGATTTCTTTATGAGGCTGTGTTAGGACTAGTTGCTGCCTCTCCACTCGCCTCACATACAATCCTCAACCCTCTCCACTCTGGTTTATCTCCCTCCCTCCCACCAAATGTTCTGTCAGGAGTCTGGGTGAGGAACCCCAATGCAGAAGGGGTCAGATATGGGCATAATTCAAAAGCCATGTAGAAATTCGGAGATCCAAAATATCATGAATGGGTTTGATTATTATTTTTATTTTTTTTTATTTTTTGATTTGGAGTCTCAGTCTGTCGCCCGGACTGGAGTGCTGTGGCCGCTCCTGGCCACTGCAGCCTCGACCTGCTGGGCTCCGGCGATCCTTCCGCCTCAGCCTTCCAAGTAGCCGGAATTACAGTGTGCGCTACCACGCCTGGCTAATTTTTGATTTATTGTAGAGATGAGGTCTCACCAAGTTGCCCAGGCGGGTCTCAAACCCGCGGGCTCAGGCAATCCACTCACCTCAGCCTCCCAAAGCGCTGGGATTACAGGCTGATCCACCAAGCCCGGCTGAGTCTTTTTTTTTTAAGCCAGTAAGTAACAACTAGCATTTATAGAATGTTTCAGATGTATAGTTTCATTTAATATTCACAGCATCCCTATGTAATAAATCTTATTACCATTCTATCTGTTTTACAGATCTGGAAAGAGGCTCAGAGGTTTATCCAGAGTTACATAGACAAGTGAGCAGAGCTGATCTCAGATTCCAAAAGCCAAAGGTCTAAATGAGGTCTGAAGGGCAGTAAACTTATGAAGGAGGCAGAATTATTAAAAAGAATTTCCAATAGCTAAGAAAATGTGGAAAGAGGGGGAAAATAACTGTGAAAAGAAGAACCTATAAGTGAGAACAAGAAGTAAGGAATCCAAGGCAAGGGGGACTAACTCAGCTTTTATTTAGCTTTATTGCAATATAATCTACATTTCATAAAACTCACTTATGGTAAGTGTACAGTTCAGTGACTCCTAGTGATTTTATAGAGTTGTGCAACTATTACCACATCCAGTTTTATAACATTTCCATTACCACAAAAAAGTTCCCTCATGTCCCATCTGCCATCAAACCCCACTTCCACCCCCAACCCCAGACAACCACTGATCTGCTTTCTGTCTCTATAATTTGCCTTTTTGGGGGAAATTTCATAAAAATGGAATCATACAACATGTAGCCTCTGTGTCTGGCTTCTTTTAGTAGCATCATTGTTTTAACTTGCAATTTCCTAATAGTTCATCTTTTCATGTACTCACTGGTCACCTGAGTGTCTTCTTTTGTGAAATATGCTTTAATCTTTTGCCTACTTTTGAAGTTGGGTTGTTTGATTTTTTATTATTGAATCATAAGAGTACTTTATAGGCCAGGCTCTATAGGCCAGGCTCAGTGGCTCAACGGCTCAACCTGTAATCCTAGTACTTTGGGAGGCCGAGGTGAGTGGACTGCCTGAGCCTGCAGGTTCGACACCAGCCTGGGCAACTTGGCGAGACCTTGTCTCTACAATAAAAATAAAAATTAGCTAGGCACGGGGAGCCACACTTGTAGTTTCAGCTGCTTGAAAGGCTGAGATGGAAGGATGGCCAGAGCCCAGCACGTGGACGCTGGGCTGGAGTGGCCGTGAGCATGCCATGGCACTCCAGCCTGGGCTACAGAGTGAGACTTCAACTCAAAAAAAAAAAAAAAAAAGAGTATTTTATATATTCTTTATATATTATATATGAATATTTATTATAGTATTTATATATTCTTTATATATTATATATGAGTTCTTTGGCAGATATGTGATTTGCCCCATTTTCTCCCAGTCTGTGAGTTGTTTTTTCATTCTCTTAAGGTCTTACACAGATAGAGCAAACACTTTAAATTTTTATGAAGTCAATTTATCCATTTTTTTCTCTTATGAATCTTTTGGTATCACAGCTGACAAACCTTTGCCAGACACAATGCCACAAATATTTTCTCTTATTTTTTTCTAGAAGTTTTAATAGTTTTTGTCTTTACATTTCGGTCAAGAATTCACTTTAATAATTTCTGCATATGATGTGATTATGATAAGGGCCTAAAGATTTCTTTATTTTGTTTTCCTTTGTACATAAGGCTATCCAATTATCACAACACCATCTGCTGAAAAGATTATCCCACTGAATTCTTTTGGCAGCTTCCTTCCAAGAAAATTCCTTTCTTAGTTTTGGAACGCAGAAATAACAAGCATGGAAAGAGTTAAGAAAAATGAATGAAGACAAAGACAGATTGGGGTTGCAGGGGAAGGGAAAGCAAATGAAGTTCATGCCTGACAGTCTCAATTTTTCTCTCTCAGATAGCTCAGGAATCTGCCAGGAATAAAGAAAGGAGGAGTGGGACAAGCATGTTGAGCTGGGTAATCAAAGGCTTGGAATATTTTTGTGGGGAGCAGGACAGCAACTGGACAATGAAGATAAGCAGTTTAGAAATGCTGTTTTTGCTGGGCTCCGTGGCCCAGCCTGTAATCCCGCGCCTTTGGGAGGCTGAGGTGAGTGGACTGCCTGAGCCCGCGGGTTCGAGACCCGCCTGGGCAACTTGGCAATACCTCGTCTCTACAATAAGTCAAAAATTAGCCAGGCGTGGTAGCGCACGCCAGTAGTTCCGGCTACGTGGAAGGCTGAGATGGAAGGATCACCAGAGCCCAGCACGTCGAGGCTGCGGTGGCCGGGAACAGCCACTGCACTCCAGCCTGGACCACAGTGAGACTCCAACTCAAAAAAAAGAAAAAAGAAATGCTGTTTTCTTTACTAATATTAGTAACAAAAAAGTGAAGCTGGTCATTGGCCTGCACACAGATCCTGGGCCTTCCATCACATTTTTTACACCGAGGAAAAATAACAAGAAATCTATTCAGCAAGAAGGAGAAAAAGGATAAAAATATTTTATCTTTTAAAATTTATTTTATTTTATTTTGACTACATATTATTTGTACATATTTATGAGGTACATATGATATTTTGTCACATGCATAGAATGTGTAATGACAAGTCAGTGCATATAAGGGCACCCATCACCTCGAGCATCTCCATTTCTAAGTGTTGGGAACATTTCAAGTCTTCTCTTCTAGCTATTTTGAAGTATGCGATACATTGTTGTTAACTATAGTCACCCTACTCTGCTACTGAACACTGAACTTATTTCTTCTAACTAAGTTTATTCTAATTAACCAACCTCTCTCTTCATCCCCTGGCCCCCCAAGCCTCTTCCCAGCCTCTTGTATCTATTGTTCTACTCTCTACCTCCATGAGATCAATTTCTTTAACTCCCATATATGAGTGAGAACATGGAGTATTTGTCTTTCTATATTTATTTCATAATGACTTTCAGTCTTATTTCATAATGACTACCAATTCCATGCACGTTGCCGCAAGTGACATGATTTCATTCATAAGATGTTTTTAAATTGTGATCCTTCTCAAAAAGTTTGGGATTCCTCCTAATTTAGGGACCAAAATATAGAATCAGTTACATATGGCTTCCAAAAGTAAAGCTTATTTTATTTTTTAAATTTTATTTTTGTTTTATTAAGAGACAGGGTTTACACTGTGTTGTCCCAGCTGGAGTGCAATGGCACAATCATGGCTCACTGCAGCCATGACCTCCTGGGCTCAAGCAATCCTCCTACCTTAGATCCAAAGAGCTAAGACTACAGGTGGGCACCATCACACCCAGCTAATTTTTGGGGGGCATAGGGGGTGGAGACAAGTTTTCACTATGTTGTCCAAGCTAGTTCCTGGTCTCAAGCAATCCTCTTGCCTCAGCCTCCTAAAGTCTGGGATTATAGGCATAAGCCATTATGCCTGGCCAAAAAAGCTCAAGTCTTAGGATATGCTTTTCATTGATGGCTTCTGTGGTCTTCAGGTTCAATGTTTTTTTGTTTTGTTTTAAACTGGGACTTGGTATCCCAGCAAAGAGTACCTTGCAGCATAGATACTTACATCAAACTTTATATAAGTGTGGTTGGCTACTGAGTAATTGTAGTTCCCAAGATCATACTGTCATGTGTAATCAACCATGGGTAGGAAAGGAGAGTGGCAAAAGGATCTTGAAAATGACAAACTAAATGTCAGAAATAGCCACTGCCACCATTTCCCATTGTGGGAAAAACCAATGACACTCCTCAGTATAACATAGTAACATCAGTCATGAAGTACTCACACTATCCATTATTCATGTAAAATTTGTGTTTGTATTTTACTGCTTTCTCACACAGAGATATTTAGAAGGCATTTTTATAAAGTAGAAGAATTTTGATTTTTAAAAAAATATTCAATCTTAATTGCTAATAAAATTAGGAATTTTTCATATACATAGAAAGAAAGCAATCCAGGGATTATACCATGAAAAAGAATATTAACAGGAATATTTCTGCAAAATCAGGAGCATATATTTGCAAGAGTCTTGGGCAGAGTTATAAATTCTGCATAATAATTTGTTATTGTCTTACAAAAAAGATTTGTAAATTTTAAAACATATTTTCATAAAATAAACTTAATTATCCCAGTGACTTTTACTGGGGCGATAAACTCTCAGCATCTACTTAGCATGTGGCAAAATAATGAACAGACCTAAATTATACATTACTTTGGCATTCAAGCTGTCTCTTGCTATAGATAATGCTTAGACTATAAGAAAATCAGTCAAATTCCTCTAGAAAAACAAAGGCATACACAAAATAATTTTGCTGCTGAATAAAGGTGTTATAAGAGGAAAATATTTATAAAAATAAAAAGGGAGTGAGTCAGGACTATTCTCCCCAGAAATACTGACAGAAAAATAAATATTTCTTAGTGTCCCCTTCCCAAAATCAAAAGTTACTTTTTTGCCATTCTGCCTAAGGATAATTATTAATCAGATGATCAAAATATTATCTTAAGCATTACTGAATTTGTAGCTTTTAAAAAACAATTTGTTCCCTTTTTATTTCTTGCATTAATTCATCTATTCATTCTACAAATACGAATTGAGCATCGACTCTGTGCCAGACACTGTTCTATGTACAGTATTGCCAATAAAGCAGTAAAAGGTCTATGCTCTCAAGGAGCGTATATTCTCATGGGGGAAAAACTCAATAAACAATAGACAGTGGAAAAGAGTTATGCAAAGAACCAAGATACGTTAAGTGACTGAGTTAATGGGTTCAGAAAAAGCCTTGTGGAAGCAACATCTAAGCAATGACCTAAATAATGGCACAAAAGGGAGGATAGAGAGCCAAATAGTGGACAGTGAGCTTGAAGGTCCTAAGCTTGGCGTATCTAAAGAGAAGACAGGAGGCCTCTGTGACTACAGTATAGGGGTTAGAGGAAAACAGTTAAGAGAAGAGGTCTGACAAGCAGCAGGTCAACTAGTGTTGAATTTAAAGCCAGAGAAGGGACTCTGGAATTTATTCTCAGTGCTGTAGAAAGCCACTGGAAGACTGTGATCGGATCTGAACCACGTTTACATTTTAAGAGGAGGCATCTAGCTACAGCAACTGGTCAAGGGTGGAAGCAGGGGAAAAGTTGAGAGGCTACTGCAGTTCTCTGGGTGAAAGATGATGGTGGCACAGATGGGAGACGTGGCAAAGACAAGAGAAGTGGGCAGATTTGGTATAAGTTTTGGAGCGGAGGAAGCGTCGGTAGGACCTAATGACAGACTGGAGCTGGGGAGATGGCATATGGAGGAAAGACAAAAATTAGCAATGGCTGCAAAGCTGTTGTTCCTCACTGTATCCATTAGATACTATATGGAGAGGTCAGCAAATGCGGAGATCAGAAAGAGGGTGGAGATGCAGATGTATAGGTGTCTGGCACACGGTATATGATGAGCCTTGGATGAATGAGGTAACCTAAAATAGAACCCTCATCATTCAACACATTCAACAATGCCAACTATATGCTTGGTTTACCTGTGAAAAACCAGATTCTTGTCCTCATGGAGTTAACACTGCATCAGAGAAGACAAGTACAAACACAATACATAAGTAAACAATGTAGTATGTCAGAAGGTGGTAAGCACTATGAAAAAAGAGAAGGCAGAATGTGACTCAGAAGTGGTGAGAGTGATTAAGTTAAATAAAGGTTAGGACAAGCATCATTCAAAAGATGAAATACGAGCAAGAAGGGAGGGAAAAGTCAGGCAGAGGGAAAGGTCAGTGCTAAGGCCTGAGGTAGGAATAAATAAAACCTTCCAAAATATGAGTTGCTGGCATATTTGAAGATTGGTCAGACCAGTATGGGAGGTTGGTCTGAACGGGAGACCAGTAGGGCTGAAGCAGTGGGAGAAGAGCAAGAAGAGTGGTCAGGTAAGCAACATGAAACCTCCAAGTGTACGATGGCACAGAAGTCAGGGGAAAAGTCCGTCAAGGACCAACGGTGCTGAATGCTGCCGAGAGGCCGAGTAAGGTCAGAACAGAGGCGTTCTTAGTGCTGGAATTGCAATGTGGACTCAGCAGAGAAGAAAGCATACCTACAGAAGTGTAGGGGAGGAGGCACATTCACTTTCAAAGGTAATGGGACAGGTTGGCTTTTAGGACATAAACGAATTCTTCATTTATCACAGCCAACAAACAAGGATTTGAAAATTTAAATTATGTGAACATTGTCAATCAATTCTGGAATCCAAAAGCCCATTTTGTTTATTTTCTCACTCAATTATAAATCATCAAAAAAGTCACTACTTGCCGAGCTCAGCGGCTCAGCCTGCAATCCCGCGCTTTGGGAGGCCAAGGTGAGTGAACTGCCTGAGCCTACGGGTTCAAGACCCGCTTGGGCAACTTGGCGAGACCTCATCTCTACAATAAATCAAAAATTAGCCAGGCATGGTAGCGCGTGCCTGCAGTTCCATCTACTTGGAAGGCTGAGGCGGAAGGATCGCCAGAGCCCAGCAGGTCGAGGCTGCGGTGGCCGGGAGCGTGCCACTGCACCCCAGCCTGGGCGATAGAGTGAGACTTCAACTCAAATAAATAAGTAAATAAAATAAAAGGTTATGCCCAAATTGGTTCTAACCTCCGCCCGTCTGAATATCTCTGCTTGCCTTATGACAACTTATATGAAATGAATTGGGTATTTAGGCCCTGGACGATTCCAGAGTGTGCTTAGGACTTTTTGATGTTTGCTGAGGTGGGGGATAGAGAAGAGGGGAAAAGGGAACAGAGGTGGCTCCACCAAAGGAAACTAGATGAACTCCTGTAGTTTATGCAACTGGAATGCAAGTGCCCAAGCGCTCATTTAACTGTGAGAATCCTCCACTACACCGAGAAACTCGCTTCTGACGTATCCAGTCGGTTTCCCTCAGACACGCCACATGCCTTTCTCAGGCTCAAAGGCCGTGATTCCGGTGGAAAGGACACATGTGGGATCGCTGCACAATTTGAGTGGCCAGATCACATTATTGGGTTGGGTTGTGCGGTCTAGGCTCCAATTCTGCCTTCGTTCACTCAGGCCTGTTCCTAGCAAGATTTCTTATTATCTGCCACAGTGCTTAAAATTTAAGTTTTGGGATGGCTCATTGGAACACGCGTTTCAAAAATTTCACCTCAAGAAAATGCAAATACTTGCGTAAAACTGAATTAGTACTTAACTGATTCAGTCTATTGATTCCTTTACTGAAATTACTCTGAGGTTAGAATGATCAAACATTTATTCTACCTCTGTCACCTGTTTTGAAGAGGAAATTCTCCTGTATTTCAAGCATACCAATTAAATCTCACTGGATTACTAAGTGAAGTATTTCACCTATTTCACAATTCAGTCTCAATTACTGGAGAACTGGAAGTGTGTCTGCAGAGACTAGACCTGGAAAAGCGATTTTTGGAATTATCGTAGCTACGCCCTTGTGCGTGAAATGGGGTATGCTAAGTGAAATGAAATTCATTCTTGCCAGCCATTTTCAGTAAGTAGTTAATTATGCTAACAACTGTTCTAGGAAAGCTAACATTTTTAATACAGCAGAACATTCCTCTGCACTACATTACTACCACCCAAACACACAAACACACACACCCCATACCAGAGTTGAATACAGAGTAATTTGTTCTGCACACACACAAGTCAAGCACTTATTTAAAAGTAGTTCCCTGGATTGCCTGAGCCCGCGGGTTTGAGATCCGCCTGGGCAACTTGGTGAGACCTCATCTTTACAATAAATCAAAAAATTAGCCGGGCGTGGTAGCGCATGCCTGTAGTTCCAGCTACTTGTAAGGCTGAGGCGGAAGGATCGCCGGAGCCCAGCAGGTTGAGGCTGTGGTGGCCGGAAGCGACCACTGCACTCCAGTCTGGGCACAGAGTGAGACTCCAACTCAAAAATATATATATACAATAAAATAAAATAAAATAAAAGTAGTTCCCTACGACATAAACTTATGAATAAATGACATATTTTGACAGCAAAGTTTTAGAAACTGTAGCAAACGCTTGTGCAATTCATTCTGACTCAAAAATAGTGAACAATATTATATACTTAAATCTGAGGCCGATGATGGTTTCAACTGCTTGGCCTACAACCTCGATTGTTATGTAGCCCAAGATGTTACAGCTCCGAAGAATAGGAGAATTACTCTATATTTGTCAGAATCAACGTGGCCAACAAGCAGCACCACTTGGCTTGCATTACCCTCCTGGCTTGGATCCATCCCATGGCACTGAGGAGCGCTGGAACCAAGGGGGGAAAAAATTCGAGTGCTTGGGACACTGAGCCAAACTCTTACATAGTATTTGAAATGCTGTGGTAAACATAAAATTATTTTAGGCTCGAGACTGGTGCCAGGTTTTTTTTTTTTTTCCTCTCTCTCTTTTTGAAAAAATAATAAAATGCACATAAAGGGCCCTGCCAGGGGTTTAGCACATACAATCTGCCAACCATCAGACATGCTGGTTAGAGTAGCAATCCAGTGGCCTGCACTAGGATGAAAAAACTGACCGTTCCCACTCTTGGTGTCCAGCAGCAAAGAGAAGCTAACTCGACAAGACTGACTGAAGTGCATCAAACTACAAACTCCTCAACCCTTGAAAAAGGCCTGCAATTTCTGTTTCTCCGTCACTCTAGAAATACTCAAAACAGCAAAATCAAAGACATATGATGTGAACACAAAAGCCCTACACAGAAAAACCCATGGCTCATCTGTTGACGCTCTTGCCCAGGGCTCGGCAAACCAGTCATCTGGGCTAAATTTTTGACTTTGTGCCAGTGATTCAAAAATCAGCAACCTTTCGGCCAAAAGCCTGTGTGGAACGCAGCCAAGACCACCTATGGAACGTGAATTACAGCATCTTACAGTTTACTGCCTTGGGCTATGATCCCATCAACCCAGCATGGAGGGCTCTCTGGCTCTTGTGTGGGAAAACTCTCAGAGCCCCCACAGAGGCCCCCAAAGCTGCTCTGGCAGAACTGTGGGGGTGGAGGTGACAAGAAAGGGACAACTGGCTCTACTGCTTGAAAAAGCTCACCACGAACATGCTTTTGTCCTGGAGTTTTAGGGTCAGAAAATCCCAAAGTTACAGCTAGGAGAAACACAGTTAGTTGCTTTATTCTGAAGTACCTGTCACACTCGACAGATGTCCAACATTTGTTACTTAAACTTACCGTATATTAATTACTTATAACTTACAGATATTCCACTTTTATCAATGTAATTGTTGATAATAAATATGAATAATAACTAATATGTGGATTGTAAGGCACGTTCACACGCATAGATCATCTAATCCTCCTAGAAAACAAGTCATTATAATTATTCGCACTGCACACGAAGAAGATTGGTTTGGTCCCAGGAGTAAGCAGCAAGGCTAGGACTGGAACTCAGGTCCAACTCCATACCCAGTGCTCCTTTCAAGACATGACACTGCCTCTCTCGAGATGACCTGAGAGGTAACGTGTGGAGCCAAGGGCTGGGTGGAGAAGACCGCAGCATTCGGGAGCTTGCCGGGGCGCCGGCGGCGAGGCACTTACTAGCTTTGAGCCGGGCACGCAAGCGGGGCCGGCAGGACAGCTCACCTGGGAGGCTCACAGCCAGGGATGGAGTCTCTAAGCCTCCCACAGAGGTCTGGTGGAATAACAGGCTCCTGAAAATGCATGGGATGTCATTGAACCTAATGGGCACTCTCCCGTGTTTTACCGGGTTTGGTGATAACTTCATATTCCAGGCAGACAGTCTTTAGGATGTCAGCCTAGGAACACAGAGCTCCCACGGAAGACTCTGGGATAGCCCTTGCAGGCCGAATAAGAGCCAGGGCACAAGTTAAAGAAAGCCTGACTCCAGGACAACCTAAGGAATAGGCCGACTGATAATCCGGGGGCAGGGGGGCACACCGTGGCGCAGTTTGGCTGAGGAAAGGGTGAGTTCCCACCCGCAGAAACATTCAGGGAGTCGCTGAAGAGATAAGAGGCTGAACTAAAGGTCAGTTTCTCTCAGTCGCACCAAAATGATGAGGCCTCCTGTCCACACATGGTATACTAGGGATAGAACAAAGAGAACACATCGTTTACTGATGAGTTTGTTCCACTTCTGCCCAGTTCCAGATGAACAGATAAAAGCAACTAAAGGAACTAAAGTACAGGGCATTCTGAAGAGTCAAAACGTAGTGGCGCACCGTGCAGGCTGAGCCCAAGGGCAAGTGGATGACTTTCTTTGAAACTTCACAAATGCTCAAATGCCAAGAATAATCCTATTCCCTTCCCTGGCCATTCAAAGGAAAGGCAGGCCCTTGTAATTTGCGAATTCCCTAAAACTGAGGGCAGAGGTAAATTTTAAGGGTAACCTATAGTTTTTAACATTTACATTCTTAGGAAATACTGGTCTTTTTAAAATATTGAAATAACAAAATTCAACAAAATCACTATGCAATTTTGACTATTCAGATAACTTGCATATTTAAACAACTACTCTTCAGTGTAGCTCCTGGAAACTAAAGTCTCAAAGGCAGGACCTGCGGTTATCTACCTCATTCCAGCACTGTGCCAAGTGTAAAAGCCCTACAAGGATGGAAAGCAAATGGGAGACGAAGTGAGATAAAATGTTCACCTCTTAGTCTTAAATGTGTATCACTGACATCTGCATTCTTGAAGGTTTTATGACAAAAAGCCCTATTCCTAAGAACACATATAGGGAAAACGTGGTCATTTCGCTGACATCCCCCAGATGGGAAACAAGCAAACACTCCCTTGTAAAGGCACCAATAGCTTACTTCCGAGATCACATATACAAAACAGGCTCAGACAGAAACTTGGGCAAAGTTTCTGCTGCGTGTGTATACTGTTTATCCACAGTTCGAAATGAGTTTTTTTCTTTGCTCCAATGAGTTACATTTGAAAGTTCTCAAAGAATTTGTGGAGAAAATGAGTGAAAACCTTCTGGCGCTGAAGAAGCAGTGAAACACAGAGCGTGTCAGAAGTCTTGAGATGACACAGAGCTTCCAACTGGGGACAGACAGAGGCAATGGTGACCAGGAGGAAGAGCCCTATGTAGGAGGAGCAATCTGCAGCCCCTATTGACTCAGGAAAGGGTGAGGCCCCAACCATGGAAACACTCAGGGAGTAACTGGAGAGATAAGAGCCTGAACTAAATGTCAGTTTCTCTGAGTCGCATCAAGATGGTGAGGTCTCCTGTCCAGACACATTCATGTGGGACGTGAGTGCAAGACAGAAGTCAAGGATGTGCCCACATTTGTTGCTTGAGCAGCAGATTGGTGAGAGGAATCAAAGGAAAATGAATGCCATGTTGTATAACAGGTAGAATTTGTACAAGCTGGAGACAAACAGCTTATTGTTTATTCTTTGAGCCAGAGGCCCACTCCGTCACCCAGGCTGGAGGGCAGTGGCACGCTCACGGCCACTCCAGTGTCAACCTGCTGGGCTCTGGCAATCCTTCCACCTCAGCCTTCCAAGTAGCCGGAACTACAGGTGTGCACTCCCACACCTGGCTAATTTTTTTTTTTTTTTTGGGTAGAGATGAAGTCTTGCCAAGTTGCCTAGGCTGTTCTGGAACCTGTGGGCTCTGGCAATCCCCTCATCTCAGCCTCCCAAAGTGCTAGGACCACAGGCTTGAGCCACCACACCTGGCAACAGCTTGTTTTTAAAAAAGAGGACTCAGTGGGGGGCATGACAAAGAAAAGGTTAAATACATAAGTGACTAAGATGTGGAAGAGGAATTAGATTTATTCTGGTTAATTCCAATGTTGTAAATTCTTAGGAAGGAAATCTGAGATCACTATGATCAGACTGGCGCGAAGTTAACCAGACCAGCTGAGGAAATGAGCCGCCATGTTGACGTGAGCAGAGGTGTTCCTGCCAGTGCAAACGACGCAGGGGACATCTGAGCACCCAGGGACAGAAGGATGGCCTTCAGGGCCTTTGCTGTTAACATTAACCTTCTATGAGAACTCTGCATATATTGAGAGCTTCCGCTCCGGGCCACAAATCAGACTGCTATTCCTGAATGACTGCACATCTGACAACAAGAATCCTGGCAGAACAAATTATCCCAGGAGTTGGAGTTGCTGATTCTAGGGCTGGATATGCCATTAGCCAGCAAATTATTTAATCAATCTTGGGTCTTAGTTTTCTTAACTGTAAAAAGCAGTATTTTAACTGTTAGCCACTTTTTTTTGGTCTTTTTTAGAAAGCAGGATTTATTAAGAGGACAGAAACGCTCCCATAGTGGGAGGGGACCCGAAGAGGTTGTCCAACTGTTAGCCACTTCTAACTTCACGATTCTATGATTCTAGGGGAATTGACACACTCTGCGTTATAGTCAAAGTCATTCTTTTAAAGTTAAAAAAATTATTTTAAATCTAAGGGTCAATTTGTATGCCAAGAGTACAAGCTGCCCCTATCAGGCCCCTCCTCACCTCGCTATCTTCGCTGTTCACATCTGTTAGAGGAATAGACCTTAGTGGTCCTGCTCTTGTTTTATTACTGTTCGCGGTCTGAAAGAATTCTGCTTATTGTCTGTCTTGCAACAACTGATGAGACCAAAAGCCCGCTCCTAAGAGCGAGGGCAAGCTACAGCCAACTGCATATGTAAAACTTGACACTGATGTGGTCAGCACAGTGAAATATACCCTCCTGCAGGGCTCGGTGGCTCAGCCTGTCATCCCAGCACTTTGGGAGGCCAAGGTGAGTGGACTGCCTGAGCCCGCTGGTTTGAGACCAGCCCAGGCAGCTTGGCAAGCCCTCATCTCTACAATAAATTAAAAAAAAAAAATTAGCCAGGTGTGGCACTGTGCACCTGCAGTTCTGGCTATTTGGAAGGCTGAGGCGGCAGGATCGCCAGAGCTCAGCAGGTCAACGCTGGGGTGGCTGTGAGTGTGCCACGGCACTCCAGCCTGGGTGACGGAGTGAGACTCCAACTCAGAAGAAAAAGACAAAGAAATATACCCCCCCCCCCACCAATATACACCATGAGAAGGTGGGCCCAGTCAAATCATAATGAAAACCTTTAGGGAAAA
>CAUYQG010076605.1:0-23976 GCA_963574415.1 Tarsius wallacei | reverse complement strand
CATTGCACATCCATATGGCCCAGCAATTCCCCTACTGGGAATATACCCAGAAGAACTCAAATAATTCCTCAAAAAATATACCTGCACACTCATGTTTATTGCAGTGCTATTCAAAACAGCAACCACGCTGCCAATCAAAACAGACTGGTAGTTGTCCAAGAATAGGCATATGGGCCAATGAAACAGTATAGAGATTCCAGAAGCAAAACCTCAATTTCTCAACCAATTTATCTTTGGCAAAGCCTCCAACAACAACCACTGGGGATTGGAGAACCTGTTCAGTAAATAGTGCTGGGAAAACTGGCTGACCACATGCAGAAGATTGAAACAAGAACCCTACCTATCACCATACATAAAATCAACTCTAATGGATCAAAGACCTAAACGTAAAACCTCAAACTGTAAGTCTCCTCAAACTGTAAGGAGCCACTCTAATGGAAATTGGAACTGGCAACCAATTCGACCAAAACCCCAAGTGCCCATGCCATAAGAGATAAGCTAGACAAGTGGGACTTCATCAAACTGCAAAACTTCTGCAAAGCTAAATAAAATATCAAGAGAATAGAGAGACAGCCCACAATGGGAAAAAATAGTTACCAATTGTATATCTGACAAAGGCCTACAAGGAACTCAAATGTGCTGAAAGGAAAAAATCAAACAGCCACATTAAAAAGTGGACAAAAGACATGAAGAGATACTTCTCAATAGAAGATAATGGGCAGCCAATGGGCACATGGAATTCAGTACTTAATTTGATTCTCAGCTTGGTCATTATTGGTGTATAACAGTGTTACTGATTTGTGTGTGTTGATTTTATATTCTGAAACTTTACTGAATTCATTTATCAAATATAGAATCTTTTGAGTCTTTAGGATTCTCTAGGCATAAGATCATATCGTTGGCATACACTGATAGTTTGTTTTTTTCTTTTCCAATTTGAATATACTTTATTTCCTTTTCTTGCCTAATTGGTCTGGCTTAGACTCCCAGTTCTAAGTTGAATAGAAGTAGTGAAAGTGAACATCCTTGCCTTGTTCCAGTTCTGAGGAGAAATGCAATGCCTCTGTTCAGAATGGTATTGGCTGTGGGTTTGTTATATATGGCTTTTATTATTTTGAGGACTGGTTCCTCTATGCTTATTTTGCAGAGGGATATTTTTATCATATAGTGATGCTGTATTTTATCAAATGCTTTTTATGTGTATATTAAAGTGATCATATAATTTTTGTTTAATTCTGTTTATGTAGTGGATCATGTTTATTGAATTACATATGTTGAACCATCCTTGCATCCCTGTGATAAAACCCACTTGATCTTGGTGTATTTTTTTAATATGCTGTTGAATTTGGTTTGCTAATATTTTGTTGAGGATTTTTACCTCTATGTCCATAAAGGTTACTGGTCTGTAGTTTTCTTTTTTTGTTTTGTCTTTGCCTGGCTTTGGTATCAAAGTGATACTGGTTTCATAGAATGAGATAGGGAAGATTCCCTCTTTTATAATCTTGTGAAATATCTTTAGTAAAGTTGGTTTCAGTTATTCTTTGAAGGTCTGGTAGAATTCAGCTTTGACACCATCAAATCATGTAGTTTTTTTTTCTTTTTTGCTAGAAGATAATCTTTTGAATTACCATAACATCAGTTGTAATGTCTTCATTTTCATTTCTAATTGAACTAATTTGAATCTTCTCTCTTCATTTTTGAATTAATCTACCTAGCAGTCTAACAATTCTATTTGTCTTGTTAAAGAACCAGCTTTTTGTTTCATTGATTATTTTTATTCATTTATTTCAATTTCCTTTAGTTTTGCTCTGATCCTCATTATTTCTTGTCTTCTGCTAGCTTTGGTTTGTTCATGTTTTTCTAGTTTCATCAGGTGCGATGTTAGGTTGCCAACATCAATTTTCAGTCTTATTAGCGTAAGCTTCCAATGTTTTAAATTTTCCTCTGAGCACAGCTTTGGCTGGGTACCAGAGGTTTTGGCAACCTGTGTCATTTGTTTCAAGGAATTCTTAAATTTCTATCTTGATTTTATTGTTGACCCTAGGATTATTCAGGAGCAGATTGTTTAACATCCCTATTTTTGTTTGGTTTCACAGAGTCTTCTTTGAGCTATTTTCTAGTTTTATTCTACTGTGGTCTGAGAAGGTGCTTGACATTATCTCAATTTTTAAAAATTTATTGAGACTTGATTTTTGGCCTATCATATGATCTATCTTGGAGACTGTTCCATGTGCTGATAAGAAAAATGTATATTCTGTATATTTGTGATGAGATGTTCTGTCGATGTCTGTTAATTCCATTTGCTCTAAAATCTGAAATTCTTTGTTGAATTTCTGTCTTAATAATTGGTCTATTGCTGTCAGTAGAGTATTGAAGTCTCTTACTATTATTGCATTGCAATGTATCTCTTTTTTTAGGTCTAGTGGAATTTGTTTTATAAAGCTTAGGGCTCTGGTATTAGGCACATATATATTTAAAATTGCTTTGTCTTTTCATTGGATTTATCCCTTTACCATTATAAAATAACAATCTTTGTCTGTTTTTTACTGTTGTCAATTTAAAGTCTATTTTAACTATTATGAAGATGGCTACTCCTGCTCATTTTTGGTTTCCATTTGCATGAAATATTTTTTCCCACCCCATTACCTTGAGTTTCTAGGAATATTTGTGAGTTAAGTGGGTCTCTTGAAGGCAGGTTGTGTTTTGTTTTTGTTTTTGTTTTTGTTTTGTTTTTATCTGTTCTGCCAGTCTGTATATTCTTATTGGGACATTGAGACCATTTACGTTCAGAGTTAATACTAATATGCAAGGTATTATTCCATTTATCATATTGGTTGCTACCTAGTTGTTTTATTTGATTATTTTCTCTATTGTGTTCATGTTCCATAGGCCTATGAGATTTATGTTTTCCAGCATTAGTCTACTGTTGTATTTTGATCTTTTCTTTCACTATTTAGAACTTCTTTGAGCATTTCTTGTAGAGCTGGTCTAGTGGTGACAAATTCCTTAGCATTTGCTTGTCTGAGAAAGACTTCATTTCTCCTTCATGTATGAAACTAGTTTTGCAAGATATAAAATCCTTAGCTCCCTGTTATTCTATCTGAGGAGATTGAAGATGAGGCCCCAATGCCTTCTGGCTTATAGGATTTCTTCTGAGAAGTCTGCTATTATTCTGATAGGTTTACACTTGTAAGTCACTTGGTGCTTTTGGCTCATTGCTCTTAAAATTTTTTCTTTCACATTTACTTTGAATAACTGGATAATTATGCCTTAGGGATGACCTTTTTGCAATGAATCTTCTGGGAAATCTTTGGGCTTCTTGTATCTAGATGTTTAGATCTCTGGCAAAGTTAGAGAAGTTTTCCTCCATTATTCCCTCAAATACATTTTCCAAATCTATTATTTTCTCTTCTTCCTCAGGAACACCTGTGACTTTTAGTTTTTGACATTTTACATAATCCCACATTTCTTGGAGACTATGTTCTGTTTTCTTGATTTTTTTCCTTTATTGTCTGATTGGGTTAATTCAAAAACCTTGTCTTCAAGTTCTGAGATCCTTTCTTCTGCTTGTTTTAGTCAACTGTTAAAACTTTCCACTGCATTTTATATATCCCTAAATGATTCTTTCATTTCCAGAATTTCAGCTTTTTTTTAATAAGAGTGTCTGTGTCTTTGGAGAATTTTTTATTCATGTTTTGAATGGTACTGTAAAATTTATTTACGTCAGTTTTCAATTTTCTCCTGAAGGTTATTGATCAATTTTATAATCAACCTTTTGAATTCTATGTCTGGAATTTCAAAGATTTCATTTTGGTTAGGGTTTGTTGCTGAAGAGTTGATGTAGTCTTATGGGGATGTTGGAGAACTCTGACTTTTCATATTGTCAGAATTATTTTTCTGGTTTCTTCTCATTTGGGTAGAAAATCTTTTCTTATTTTAGGTTGGCAGGGGGCTGACATAGGCACAGTAGGGTTCCCTTGCTTATAGCTTTGGTGTTGTTAGTTTATCAATTGCCAGCTGTGGTGGTCCTGTGCTGGGTACCTATTCTGGCTCATGGCATCCTGAGTGGCTGGAGTGGCTTGGAAAGTTGTGTTAGCTGGGGTTTAGGATCAGCTTTTTGCCAGAGCTGAGGTATTATATCTGATGTGGTAAGCTGTAATGTTGACCTCCAACTAAAAGGTGGTGCTTGTGGGAGGAAGTCAGTTGCAATGGTGACTGTGAGCTTTATCCTTGGCATGTGTTGCTTCAAGGAAGTCCCCAGTCACCCTAGGCAGAGTGTCAGGCTCTGGGGATTACTCAAGTTCTCTGTTATAAGCATTCAAGGGGACTCAGGGGGTAAGGGGAAGGAGCTTGAGCACCCTACAAACAAGAATGCACTCTTGGCTACCCCAGTGGGAATTAAGAGGGAGTTACAGGTCACTGGAGTAATGCTGTTGTGCATAGCAGGCACAGAAGAGTGAGAGGTTGCTGTAGCAATGAGTCCCACCAGGCTTCCCATCTTAGCCTCAGGCAATCTGCCTTCCACATATGAAAGTGCAGCAGGCCTCAGGGGCTCAGGTGTTCTCAAGGCAATTATCCCAATCGGAACTCTCTATAGCTGTGGAGTTTGCCCTTGGGGCCTGTCCTCTTCCAAGCCACTAGAAAGCAGTCACACCACCCACAAGGGTTGAGTTCCTGGGAAGTGGAGGTTGGTGCTGCTGAAATCTTTCTTTTTTCCTGCACCGTATCATGTGAGATGTTGGCAGAGAGTGGCTATGGGTAAGGTAGTTTCCCATGAATAACTGAAGTCCTGCAAAACTCAGAGGCTTTCTAAATTCATGTCAGAAGCACAGAACTCCTGAATTCCCCTCATTCACCTTCCCCACTGTGTCTGGAGGCTACCAGTAGACAGGTGAGAGTTTGACTAGTTTCCAACACAGGTTAATGGATTTTTCTCTTCTTTGCACTCTGATTACTGATAATTGTTGCTTCTTTGAAGAGTTGTGGGGCATACTACTGCTCTTGTTTCTCTCCAAGTCAATGTCTTAAAAATTCTGAAGAAAAACTATTTCCAACCTAGAATTCCAGACTCAGTCAATTGTTGATCAACGCAGGGTGGCGGAGTCCATGGTTGGGTGGTCTTGGAGTCCCTGCTCAAAGGCGGTACATGAAGGCTGACAGGTGTGCAGCATGTGAGAATACAATTCTAAACAACAGTAACACATTATCTCTTCTCACAAAGTTCACAGATTAGTGGAATCGACTGATGAGAGATATTGCAACATGGTGTCATAAATACTCTCTGGAGTGCTAATTAGTGTATTAGAAGATCATATATGACGAATGTGCAATCTGGATTTTACAGCTTAAATAAAACTTCCTGGATGAAGTGAAGATTAATCTGTGACCAAAAAAGGTGACCAGAATCGCTATGGTTGCTGGGTTGGTGGGTGAGGGACAGGCTGGTTACTGTTATTCATTGGAGAAAAACTGTGTAAAGGTGCATTAAGTATGACTGGAACAAACACCACTTGATGGCTTGCAAGAGAGTGCTAGAAATGTAGAGAATGAAGCTGCAGAGGCCCCAGGACCTTGGAAGGATCAGTCACTAATGAATCCTGGCTGAGAGAATTACATGACCATATATTAGTTTTAGAAATATAATTTAGCAATGTAGTGAACGAATTGCAGCTCTGATATAAAGAAAATAATTCCTCTCTAACCTGGAAATGGAAAGGAATTTAGAAATTTGAGCTAATTCAAATGTACAACTCACAAGACTAGTCAATAGTCAGATATGAGGTAAAGAAATACAGAAGAGTCAAAATGATGACTGAGTCTGACTTCAGTGATCAAGAGGATGATCTCATCATTTAGGAAAGCAGGAGAATGCATATACTTGTATTCAAGATGATTCATTTTCTTCTGGGCAAGTTATTTGAGGTATATCCATAGGTAGTTTGCAGGTATATTCTTATATGCCTAGATATCATGGGAAATATCTGGGCTGGAAATATAAGTTTTGAAATCATGGGATCATATGAGGTCCCCAAGGGGAATATAACATGGAATATAGGTCCTCCTGTCTTTATAGAACTGAGAATAATCCTACATTTAAGGAGCAAGAGAAGTTTAGTGAGGTAGCAAAGTGGACTTGAAGGAGCATTCAAAAAAGTAAGAGTAAAATTTGGAGAATAATTAACAGTTGCCAAAGGAATGGAACATTTCAGAAAAGAGCAACAAAGTCAAGAGTTGCTGAGAAATCAAATTAAATAAGGTTTAAAGACTACCTAGAGTAGCGAAGTATGTAGCTGCCACACTAAATCAATTTCAGTAGTTGATATAATTTAGATGTTTATTCCCTCCAAATCTCAAGTTGAAATTTGACCTCCAGTATTGGAGGTGCTGGTTTATCCTTCATGAATGCCTTGTTACCTTTCTCTCTGTAGAGTGAGTTCTCAGTCTATTAGTAAGAATTAATTCTTTAAAAGAGTCTGGGACTTTCTTTTCCCCTTTCTTATTTCCTTTCTCCTCATGTGACACACTGGCTCACCATGATTGTAAGCTTCCTGAGGCCTCACCATAAGTAGATGCTAGTGTCATGCTTCATGTGCAGTCTACAGAACTATGAGCCAAAATCTTTTCTTTATAAATCACTCAGCTTCATCAAATACAATAGTGGGGAGGATAAAAGCTAAAGTGGGTGTAGAGTGAATGGAAAGGAAACATCTAATACAATAGTGGGGAGGATAAAAGCTAAAGTGGGTGTAGAGGGAATGGAAAGGAAAGCAAGTAGAAGCAGTGCACCCAAGAGTGCTTTTGGGAAGTTTGGGTAGTAAGGAGAGCGAAGAATTAAGCCTGCAGGATAATGTAAAATAAATGTGTCTTTTTTTAATATGGGGAATGTTTAACCATAGCTAAGTGCTACTTGGAAAAACACAGTAAAGTAGAAGAAGACGAAGATGAAGGAAAGAGGGGAGGGAAACTGCCAGAATAATTGGCAGGGTGTGGGAGGAGTTTCCATCTGTTGGCTTCTATTTTTGCTATGAACTGGGAGTCTAGTTAATCCGCTGAAAGAAGGATTAAGTTTCTCAATCAAAGGATTGAGAAAAGGAGAGTAGGCTTAAAACATTTGTGGAAAATAAGAGAAAGTGAATAAGGAAATACCGGATTTCTAAGCAGGATGCAGACCATCTGAAGTTGGAAACTATGGGATTATAGTTGTGATTAGCAACTTGTAGGTAGCTAGGGTGCTGGCAGACAGTTGAGTAGATTCATGTTACATTTTACCCATGGGAGTCAGAAAAAGGTTAGCAGGATTTGAAGATGAGAATATTAATAAGAAATGAAGTAATGGAATACGCCACTTTGAGTTAGGTAGGTAGGCAAGTATCCCTGTTTTATATATTGCTATATAATAAACCACCCTAATAGTTAGTGACTTAAAACAACAATCATTTATTTTGTTCACAAATCAACAATTTAGAAGAGTTCATCAGTATTTCATAGGGCATCATCTGGAGAACTCTACTGGAGCCAGCGAATCTACTTGCAAAACAGCTCACAAACAAGTTAGTGCTGAGAAGTCAGCGCTGGTTGTCATCTGGGAGCTTCTCAAGGGCTGACATCTAATGGTTCCATTTCCCCCATATGGGTCTCCTCAAGGGACTACTTTGGGCATTCTCACAGCATGCTGGCTGGATTCCGCAAACATCTATCCCAAGTGGCAGGAAGTGAAAGTTGATGGTATTGTCAAGCCTGGGCCCAGATATTGGCATGGTGTCATTTTTGCCTTATTCTTTGGATCAAGCATCATGGAATCTACTGTGATTCAAATGAATATGATGTGGACTCCTCTGGTTAATAGGAGTGTTAAAAAATGTGCTTTAACCCACTTTAACCCAACTCCATGAGGAAAGGCAGAAGGGGACTGATAGAAGAGAGATACACCAGAGTAAAAGGATTAGAAGATGTTTTGTACATAACATGAGTACTCTGTCCAAATCCCCTTGGTTAGAACACTTTTTATCCTTTTATTGTGCAACCTGCTCCTTATTTATGCTCTGAAGTTTGCCTTGGGAGGAAAAAAAATCACATGAAAGAACATGGAATGCAGAATATTAAGAAAACTCTACTCAAGTGGAGAGTGTCCTTAGGAAAGACTAGATTTCAGATGAGAGAACATGGGAGATTATTGTTTGGAGAAGTTGAGGGTGGTGCTGTGCTTATTTATTCTTAAAAGGGGAATCTGGAGGACATAAGGGAAAGTTTTGAAAGGAAGGACAGGGCGATTTGTGTGGCTGAAGAGTAGAGAGCTGTGGGATAGATTATAAGAATCAGAGTGGTTAGCTGAATGAAGGGTAATGACTTAAATTGGTCACATAGCTGCCCCCCCAAAAAGCCCCTGGTGGATGTGAGTGAGGAAGAAGCACCTGGACTTTTTCAGAGTCTATCAGAGCCTGGAAGAAATCAACTGAGTCCAGATTGAGTGTTTAGAACTCTAGAAGGTATAGGCTGACATCCATAGCTTATATTCAATAACACTCATGGGTGCCTGTATGTGTGTCTCCTCTCTTTGTGTGTGCATACTTGCACTCCTGTGCAGGGCCTAGCTAAAAAGGCCCAGAGTGTGGTAAGAGAATTTGGCTCTCTGAGGTCTTGGAAACACCCTGTCCTGTGCAGTTCCAGCTGACTTCAGTGGTCACTAATCGTGAGCACCCCCTTGTCAGCAGCCCTCAGCAGAGCTACCTAGAGAATGTGTGGTATAGGAATGTAGGCTTCAAGAGGAGATATGACATGTGATTCTTGCATCCCTTTCAGCTGGAAAGCACAATGAATGAAGTAGTCTCGTTGATAACTGAACTCTCAGAATTTTAGACACCTAACCTTAACTCCAGATAGAATACTTGTGTATTGTAGACTCTCTAAATATGTAATTTGCCCTCCACAGCGTTCTGAAGTATCCATAGCAAGAAACTGATATTCCCGTGACAACCACTCTCTTTATCTTCTGCTCTCTCAACGCTGCCACCAGAAAATGTCTTAGGTTATTCCTATCATAAGAAGGTTGATAACTTCTAGGAAGGGAGTACTTTCTTAACTCAGTAGTTCAAGAAGAGGTAAGAGTACTCTTTAGGTTATGAAATTTTTGAGTAGTATACAGGCGTGGATAGTTTTAGGGGATTAATTTCTAACTATTCCAATTCTATATAAATTTTCTTCCAGAAAATCAATTTGCCTGAGAATGACCCTACCTTCAAAATAGTCCTTTTAACCTTTTAGATGTGTATTTATAAATATATATCTCTCATCTATACTAAATCTTAAGATGGTACATTGTTCAGAGACATAAAAATCTGCTAGTGCAAATCAAAGGGAAAATCAAAACACTGGATATGAAGCATCTTCCTTTATAGTTTAATGAAGGCTTCCTGTTTTTCCTTGCCTTATGCATATTTCCATTAAAAATGAAGATTGGCATTAGGAACAAGTTGTTTGGCCAGTGTTGGAATATCTCAAATTCAAACTGCCCAAGTAATATAAGTTCCTGGCACTGATTGTTTTAAATGTAACTGGAATGTTTTCCAAAACAATTAATGTTTTCCCAGATAACAGTGAATGAAGCCAAGAACATAAAACTTTTATGTGATTTCTTTCAGATTTAGTGTACTTTATTTAATAAGGTAGTTAAAATCTATTTTATCAATATATAAAGTTTTTATTCCAATTATAGTCAAATCTAATCATATTTCATTTTCTAAAAGTGTGCAATAATTTAACTTTCTATTATCAAAGAATAATCTTATTTAAACCTATAACAAGAACTTTTACATGTCAGCTTATGAATATGCAAGGAGGAATACATAAATTTCAAATTTATTTTATGAGCTACCTAAGTAAAAAAGTTTAAAGATTGCAGTTTTTATTTGCCATAACTTTATTTCTTGAAGCTTTACATCCATCAGCTCCTGGAAGGTGGGATATTTCTAATAGTTCTTTTTTATTCCATTAAAGTATCTATGTTCTACTGAATGCTCATATAGGCACATGCAGATGGCAGTTTTGTTCTGTTGTTGTTGTTATTGTTGATTTTTCTAGCATTATCCTTGGTATATTTCTTTTAGCAGTATAAATTAGTTTTCTAATATTTCTTGGTTTTTAGTTATCTACAAGACATTGGTTTGCAGGGTCCTATTCTAAACTTTTTTTTATTCTAGAGAAGAAATTCTGTATGGGAGCAAAAAGTGGAGCACTCTACCCCCTTTTGTTTCTACTAGTAATGAAGAGAGGATGGGTGTAGGCCAGCAGATGAAATGCTCGCTCTATCTAATGATTCTTAACCTCCCTAAGTGTCCATGTGGTGAAGGAGGGGCACAAGTAGCCATTATAGTTGTAGCTTCATCCCTCTAGCATTTCTTCATTCTAGGAGACATTTTATGATACTATACAGTCAGTCTTTGGATGAAGATTTTGACTCACTAAGTCTTTGTTGCAATAGGAACAAATTAATTTATACTAGCTTTCCTCTCTAAATTAACTGGGGAGATTTTCTGAACACTAATTTATGTATAGTAATACTTCTCTATATTTATGTGTCTTAATGTAAAATTAATAATAGTTAGGCAGGGCTGGACTAATGCCTTATGCATATTTCCATTCTAAAAGTGGAGGCTGGTAAGAGCAAACAGTGTAACAAGATTGCATTAGATCCCTTGTGCTTGTGAGAACACTTTCTTGTATGGATTTTCATGTGGATACAGTGATAATAAACACAAGAGATTTTTTTTAATTTGTTTTTTAAAGGCCTTGATGAACCTTCCTTTGTAAGCATTTAGATTTTTATCATATACACTGGAAATCATTGTCCTATGTATGGTTTCATAGCTTCAGTTCCTGAACACACATGCAAGAACAAATAAAATATTTTACGTGTTCTAAAATGAAGAATTTCATAGTTTTTGGCTACTTAAATATAAAATAAATTAAAATATTAAATAAAATATTAAATGACACTGCAACCAATATTGTTTAATAGCCTGCCTACTGGTTTCAAGAGGGACAAAGTCATATCATGATTAAAAGGAAGGACTTTGGAAATCAGATATCTTAGTCTGGACCTACTGCTTATCAGTTGAAAATATGTAAGAGTAGCATTAAATTTTAGAAAAAACATTGATATACAGCACAAAATATCATGCCTACTTTTTCTTTATGCTCATATGGCCTTTCTTTCCTTTGATCACACAAATGTCTTTAGTGTGGCTTGTTTTGCACTGTTTTAGTAACAGCCAAATCTCACCTACCTAGAAACTTTATGCTTCTTCATTTCTCAGGCCCTGTTGTTTTCTTTCTGTCCCCAATCACAGGATGAATTTTTCCCTTAGCGATCTCACAATCTTTTCATACATTCATCTTGGTTTCCACAATTTTATCAGAGATTCAGGTATTCATCCTAACCTCAGAAATTAAAAATGTGTGAATTATTTTCTTGGGAGACTTCTTCACTACCCTTTGAAACCAGCCAATGTCAATAGATTGAAGAAGAGGAAGTGCTGAGGGATAGAGGAAGGGAGTAGAAGGAGTCCTTTCTAGGCTCATAAACATAATCTTGGTTGATACAAAAAAGAGAAACCAAGTAAATTATTCGAATAAAAAGCAGTAATTGTCTCTGTATAGTGAGATTATTAGAGATTAGACATTTTTATATTTCTCAAGTTTCTAAAATGGTCATATAAATTGACTAGTAATTTATTTTTTTCTTAACAAAGTATTAAATGATTAATATTTCCCTTCCATTTCTCTAATTTTTGGCAACTTTCTGGGAGTCCCCCTTCCCTCTTTTTTTCATTTTGGTCATTTCTGAGAAGAAATGAGTAGATCAAAACTGTATCTGAGATGACCAAATTGAAATAGTGTGTATTATAGATACATTATATATATTACATACATATAATGAGAGAGAGAAGAGAGAGATTTTATAGAGAGAGACAGAGAGAGAGAGAGAGAGAGAGAGAGAGAGAGAGAGAGAGAGAGAGAGAGAGAAAAGCAATTACAGAGAAAGAGATAGAAAGAAAAGAGATAATATACATATATACAATCATCAAAAGACTTCAAATTTAGAGGTCAACCAACCAATCTGATAAGACCTTATATTTTTCTAAGATCATAATATTTATTTTAATAGGAGGGAAAAAAAGGTTTATCTTTAATCAGTCTCAAACTGAGCTACAGGATGAAAGAAAGAGTTAATAAAAATAAAACCCCAAAGATAATATTGTAAAGGCTTTCCACAGTTATCAGACAAATGGAGAATAAGAGAAAAAGAGGACAAGCATAAAGAAAAATCTTCCCTTTCCCAAAAGCTCTTTTTGAAAATTACTTGGAGACTTAGAGACTCTGTTGACTTTAATTAAGTGCTCATTAGATTGACAAACTTTTAAAAAAGTGATCCTGCCTGCCATGTGGGTTTTCATATGCTCTCCCGGCTTTCCCGCTAAATTACTTTAGAACCCTTTCAGAGTAACTTGTTTATTCAAGGGAAATTACTCATAACCCTTTAAAGAATTCAGATAGATTTTTATGTCCTGTGGTTACGGCTTTATTATTTTTACACAGTTTTATAATTTTCACTGAAATCTCTTAACTCCTCCATGCAAAGTCAAAGTCTTCCCAAGTTGGACTTAATACCTCCAATACCAGTGGGGAAATAACTTATAATCTTTGAAATCTCTAGAGTCAGATGTCAACTCAGACATAATTGAATAGGTAAAGTCCTGGAGGCTATGGCCATACCCAAACAAACAATTGAACAATTCTTCCAACCATTCAAGAGAGAAAAAAAAAGTTGATATGATTATTTATGACTACCTGGCCTCATTGATACCCGTTTTCTGACAGAATATTTTACTTTTGAAATAATTTTGATAGATTTATTTTAAATAGCTATGGCTTACCAAGGTACTGGAAAAACTAACATTAAAGAAACTGTTGTGGAAAGATTAGCATTAGGACATAATTGTGAGTCCGATACAAAAGTAGACTAGTTGGAGGAAATATCACTTTACAAATATTAACATTAATTGTATAGTTATCATCCATTCCCTGGATTTTCTTTTATTGTTTTATACTTCTCGTCACTCACTGTAGTGTTAAAAATTGGAATAATCATTAACACCAAATAGCATATTATTGAAAAACATAGAATTTCATTTACTTTGTTTTAGTTTCTTTAGAGATAGATTCTTGTGGTGTTGCCCAGGCTGGTCTTGAACTCCTAGCCTCAAGTGATCCTCCTGCATCAGCCATTTGAGTAGCTGGGATTCCAGGGACAGTTCTCTGTCCCTAGCCCCAAAACACAGAATTTAGTAACTGAAAGGCATATTGACAATTCCTATTTCATATCCATTGCATTTAGATCTCTTGACTAACATTAATATAAATGTGTTCTTACATCAAGTGTTTCAACAAACTGAAAGTTATATCCAGTTTCACATTGCTTGGTACAGTATCACCAGTAGCATAATGGTTTTGCCTGAATATATATTTATAATTGTTTTTATCTTGGTGATTTAATATTTAATTCAGAACTATGGGAAACTCCTAATAAAAAGGGAAATATTAAGTTGAAATTTTAAAAATGAAGAAGATAAATATTCTGATAATTCTTAAAATTCTAAAATGTTATATCCCATATCTGCTATTTACATTAATCTGATAAAAAATTATTCTAGTACTTGTGATGCTATCTTAAGTATTTTAGCAAGAAAACATTACTAAAACTAAAATTGCCATACCAATTCATACCAGCTAGAACGGATAAAATGTAAAAGACTGACCTCATCGAATATTGGCAAGTATGTGGAATGAACAAAGTTTTCATATGCTATTAATAAGAATGTGAAATGGTGCAACCAGTTAGGAAAAGTGCATACAGCTTAGTTTCTCATAAAATTAAACATATACCTACTCTATGAACCAGCAGTTTCATTCCTAGGTATTTACCAGGATAAATAAAAACGTTTATCTCCTATTAGATTTGTATAGGAATGGATTATAGCAGTTTTGTTCATAATAGTTTCAAGCCTGAAACAACAAAAATGTCCATCAAGGGGATAATAGATGAATTGGGATGAGTTCATGCAACTGAAAACTATTCACCGGTTAAAAAAAAAAAAAATGGATGCTTATATGAACAATAACAAAGACGGATTTCAAAGGTATGTCAATAAAAAAAGCCATAGAAAAGACAATATGCTGGCCAGACTCGGTGGCTCAGCCTGTAATCCCAGCACTTTGGGAGGCCAAGGCAATGGCTTGCCTGAGCCAGCGGGTTTGAGATCAGCCCGGACAACTTGGCGAGACCTCATAATTCAGGTCGATGCTGGGGTGGCCTTGAGCGTGCCAGCGCACTCCAGACGCAGTGAGACTCCAACTCAAAAACAAAAAACAAACAACAACAACAAAAAAGGAAAAGACAATATGCTATATGATTCTATTTATATAAAGTTCAAGAACAAGAAAAACTAATTTATGATGAAAGAAATCAGAGTCGTTGTTACTTAGAAGACCAAGAATTTGCTGGAACGAGCATGAGGAAATGTTCTATTTCTTGCTTGTGGTAGTGGCTAAATGGGTAGATACATTTGTCTACTAACCTACTGAGTTGTATACCAAGGTGCATTAACTAATTACATTAACTTATTGAATCATGTACTTATAATCTGAAATTCTTCAAATACACATTTAACCTCAATTTAAAAATATAACAAAAGAAAATAATTATTATATCCAACTTGACTTTTCATTTATTAAAAATACTCTTGACATCCACTATACTGAGATATGCTTTACAAAGGCAATCTGAAATATTCTTACTTTTATTAACACATTTAAAATACTTATAAATCAGTAATTTTAAGGCAAACTACATAAACATTTTAAACATCAGGTCATGGAAGGTTCTTGCTTGTTTTTGATGAAGGTGTAACATAGAGTTACATTTCAGTCTATATTGTACCATACTATATAGCCCTAAAACCAAACAATATATATTATGCCAGTTTAATGCATCTAGTGATATAATTAATTTAAATTTAATTTAATTATGTTTGGCACATGATAGTTTGCAGAATGATTTAAAATGTCTTTATATATCATAAATATAGTTAATATTGGTTTTAAAATCATATTTAAAATGCTTCTTAAAATATAT
This sequence comes from Tarsius wallacei, assembly GCA_963574415.1. Lineage (NCBI taxonomy): Eukaryota > Metazoa > Chordata > Mammalia > Primates > Tarsiidae > Tarsius > Tarsius wallacei. The sequence goes on along the minus strand of CAUYQG010076605.1, from coordinate 8,786 downwards.
TGATCTAAAATAAAAAATGCAAATTCAAAATTGGTTATTATATTCTAGCCTAAGCTGAGCACATAATTTTAAAAAAATTATTTGAACATTTGCTTCTATGAGACTAACCAGTTTGGATAGCTCGGACTTGGTAGACAGAATACATTTCTTTTTAATTTTCCCTATTTTCTCTGCTCCCTCCCAATGTTTTGGGTTTCTATTTCCTGAAAAGATGCTTCTGACCTAGTGAACAATATCTGTGATATTTTACAGCTACACATCAGTTGTCTAACTTTTCTGATTCCTAATATTCTTGTCAAATAGCCAACAACTAAATCAAACAAGATGTTTATGGTAAATAATGGCTTTGTGTGTTGTCCTCTCCAATAATATTTTTATCTCAACAGGGGTTATCATTACTTTGGCCTTAAGTATAAAAAATTGGAATTATTTTTGGAGGAATTTTCCTTAGTAGGAGATTTTCAAAACATAATGTGCAGCAGTCTTCTACCTACTTCATATTGCAAATAATACCACCGAAATATTACTTTAAGCAAACACAGCAGCTATGAGGTTGTTCTGTGGCTCTCCATTGGTCCTGGTAATTTGCACTACCAAGCTAATCTTTCCAACGACCGGCATTCACCCGTCTATGTTCCTGCATGCTTAGATTTGTGCTGCTACCTGAATAAAGGGCATCTCAGCTTCCCAACTGACTTAGGTCTTAATGCTTAAATATCAAACTTTCAGTTGTGTCTGGGGTATGTGTGCATTTAGATATTCTCACGCAAAACTGTGAAGATATCAGCAACTGGAAAAATAAGATATACAAATGAAATATGAAACCATCAAATACCATGGTTTCAACAGTGACTGGATTCATTTAAGGCAGGTTCATATTTAGTCTTTGCTCACATTTTGCTACCAAATAATTGATTCTGATTGTTTGTTTATCTAAATTAGAAACTGATTGTTATTTAGTTTCTAGGCTTGGAACGTAATGCCTCAAGTCAGCTCTTAAGGTTGTTAGCATGGCCAGTTCAACCATGCCGTGGCCCATTATGTTCAACATATCACCACTTTCTAAAAGAAATGCCAAGTTTGTGTGTATGTCCTTGCCTTAGATACAAACTGATAAAAAGTTTAGATGAGATTTCCATACTGACAGCTACCACCGTAGGGAATGGAGTAGAAGGTGGGTAATAGCTTATACCAGCATGCCTGGTAGACAAAAAAAGGACCCGTTTTCCATAATTCACTCAAACTCCAAACAGCAACTTAATTTTCTTTCAGTTTTCAGTTTGAGATGCACGGCAGGGATCTCCTCCCCAAGCAAAAGGCAATATGAGGTGAGAAGAAGAGCCTGCTGCCAGCACAGGTATAGGCCTGCATAATGGAGCTGTGACACTCAGAGAGCGGCTCCTCATTTTAACAACTGTGATAGTGAGGAAGAAAGCATAATGGAGATGGCATAATTGAAGTAGGAGAAGGAAACATTAACCATGCACTGAGAGGAAAACTTTGGGGTTAATTTTGACTTCCTCGTTTGATCAAGCATTAAAACTGGTTGAGAGCTCAAGAGACCCAGAGAGGTTAGCAGCTACACCACAATGAACCTCTGAATTCTAGAAAGTTTGTTTTATTTTATTTTTAACTATGTGAAGCCAAACCATTCTGCGCCGTTTTGTGTTTTCTCATTTCTATATTCATGTCGACTCTGGGATATCAGGACAAGGATTTAAGTTATGCATGGGCCTGGTGATGTCCAAACATATCTCTTCTTTGATGCTTGTGTCTTTTTTGCTACTAAAGAACTCCATACTCTGAACATAAAAACTTAAACAGAAAAAAATGTGAAAATATAATACAAAATGCAAAGAAACTAAGAATGTGAGAAAGAGTGAAAGAAAAAGAAAATATACCAAACTACAAAGAGAACAAGACAAGCAGGAAATAGCATATGACTCACAAAAAGATTAATTCAAGGAGATTCTAGCATCTTACTACTACATTTACAAATGATACACAAATTTAATTCACAGAAAGTTGCATTTAATTTTTGTGGTCAGATAATTCTTAATTCAAACAAAAGCCACGTGATCATAATTACTATGTATTACTAAACCTTTACTTATAAAACAAAATTATACCTAAAAAGTGTCAGTTAAAATCTAAATTTAAAGAAATGTACATAAATTTTTTCTAATAATTTTTCTATCAAAAAGTTGGAGTTTGGATTTCTAACCAATAGGTTTCCTGCCAAATCCACAACAATTCTTAAGAAAAGCAACCAACACAATTGAATGTCCTGTGGACTTCACTGATGTTAGAGAATTCCTGAGGCATATTTAGTAGAAATAAACAGAATATCTCTGAAGGAAAGTCATATTTGTGTTCTTACCTACAGGAAACTCATAAAGAACCCATTGAGGATAAGAAAGATACTGTTTATTTTAGTTAGATTCTCATGTCTTTGACTCTATTGATCAATATCACCCCAGAATAAGTTACTATGGGATTGAGGCTGTGCTAGATTCAATAAGCCCCAAGTCTCTTACCCCACCCCTCATTATTTTAAAGAAAGGTGAGCAAAATACTTTTAAAAGAAGGCTTTATTTTTATTTTAGTGCCTTGAGAAATGTTTCAGCCATACTTTAAAGGTATGTGAATGCTTTTGAAATGCATCATATTCTTATCTAGCCATAGGCTAGAAAGAACTTGAAATCATTTGTTTAGCCCTAAAAAATCAATGTAAAAAAATATGACATTCATGTTGGTCAAAATACATAAATACAATTTTATGCTGCTACATGCATTTAGAAATAAATATTTTAAATTAAGACAAACAGAATATCTGTATAGTAACTGAAACCTTTCCTACCTGTAACTTTCTGTAATCCTTATGTGCATGTATTAATTAATCAGTTCAACCAGTTTTTGAGCAATCCATTGCATCAGGTCCTGTGCTAAGCACTGGAAGTATGTGTTTTCATAAGAAATCAAATCCTAATAATCTTGGTATTTCATGACTTGATAGAACCCATGAGAAATAATACCTGAAGATTGAGAGTGAGATAACTTTATTTAAAACTCAAAGTAATGAACAGGTAATTTTTATTTTAAAATACAGAAACTAATTAACCCAGCTGCTAATTATAGTGTTAAGTTTTTATTGTAATCTAATCTTGAGCATTTGGTAAGCCATATAAGTTATATCAATAAAAGAAATATTTAGAAATATTCATAAATATTCAGAGCATCCTTTTCCATGTTATTATGGATTAAAACTGACTAACATAATATTTCTACCATTTGTTGAGTCCCCACTATTTGTAAAACAATTTAAAATATTTTATATACCTTTGTACCACATTTGACATTAGTATCTCTAAGCCAATAGAGAAATCATATTTACCATTCCTATTAGTTATAAAATATTCTCATCTTACAGTTTGTTTATTGCATATGTATTATTGGCTGAACTATAGAGAACACTTATTTGTAAAGTAAGGCTCTTCCCAGTCATCCAATTTGATGGAAATGGCACTATACCATCGCCAGATATTTGACTTACCATGTACCCGTTCTTTGAATTCTTAAATAACATTTAGAACATTTAGAATTGGTTTTATATATGAAAGCTAAAATCGGATCCATCCAAAAATATATTACCACCTCATTAGATGTTTAACGGGGGTAATTAATAATTTCTAAGTAATTGGGATGGATTTCTATATTTTTGTTACAATCAAATTCTACAGTATGTATCTGATACCAAAGACTGGTATAATTAAGATTTTTAATTTTCTGCAAACAAATCACATGATGAAAATAATTTATTTCTTATAGTTTTAATCAGAAAAATATAAAATTACATGACACATAAATCACAGGACACATTCCTGTCCTTAATATTGTGAGTGTTTCCAAGCCTTGTAGTCTGTCTCCAAGTCTTTCCTCAAGTCTCTTTCTTAAGAGGTAACTAGAGAATGCTCTTCAGTTTTCTTCTTCTTCCCTTTTATTTTACCTTGCCAGATTCCACAAGTATTTTATTTTAATTTTTTGTTTTAAAGATGTGAGGTACAGTTCTGGGTCAGGTATACAAATGTTCATTATGCAGGTACCCTTGTTGATGAGGTGTGCCCCACCCCCTCCCCTGGCAGTTTCCCACTGCTGTAAATCCTGCCCTCCCACTCCCTGGCAGTTTCCCACTACTGTCAATCCCTTTTTCATAGTAGTAGGATAATTGTTCAAGGTCCACTTCTGAGTGAGAACATGTGATACTCTGTTCTTTGTTTCTGTGATAGATCACTCCGTATTATAGACTCTAAGTCCATCCAAGTTGCTACAAAATTCGTTTTGTTCTTCTTTATGGCTGCATAATATTCCATCATGCATATGTACCACATTTTTTAAAATCCAGTGTTCTTTTGATGGGCAGCACGGTCGGTTCCATGTTTTTGCTATTGTAAATAATGCTGCAATAAACATGCATGTGCAGTTATCTTTTTTGAAAAGGAAAAAACAAACGGTTTTCTTCTTGAAGCATTTTGATCATCATTATGTTTGTTTTATTTGATTATCTCATTACTGAGATCATATCCTTCCATGACATCTTTGAATTTTGTGTTCTCCTTTTGTCTGCCCACCATATTGCCAAATTTTTATTCTTATAAGACATTCTAAAGTTCTCATGTGCCACCCTTGCCCACCTCCAGTCTCATGTTATCAGCAACATATTACCAAGGAGTATGATACTAGCTTCCCCTCAGCCATTCCTAGCATCTCTCTCTTCACATTCAGTTCACTGCACACACTGTTATTTGATCAGTACTCCTGACACATACTTCTAAACATTTATATTCCTTGTAAGTGTAAACTCCTTGTTTAGTCAATGAAGAACCTCTGTGCTTTACTTGTTTCTATCTTTCTAACCTAAAATTTTATACAAATTATTCATTTGCTTGTTTATTCATTCAACAAACATTGAACATATCACATGTGAGCAGCATAGAGGCTGTAGCAATAATCCAAACAAGCCAAAGTCCTGCCTTTATAGGCATCTCATTCTAATGAAGACAGTTGATACTATGGTGCTGTCCCAAAATGTCCTGGTCAGAGCAGGTACACTCAATCTCCCCCCATTCTCCCCAGTTGCAGAGACCCTTGGCTGATGGACTGTTCATTTCTGTACCATCAATGGCAATTGTTCTCTATAGCAAGGAACTCCCTTTGGCAAGTTTCCACTCCCTTTTAGGACGATGCTTGCAACCAATAGCCATTAGATATGAAAACACAAAGGTATGACCAACTGGCATCAATTTGTGATGACAATGAAGGTCTTCCAAGCTTTAGAGCTCACTGTGGGGTAGAATGAGACTTCAATTTTAACCACATTAAAGATCAATAACTCCTTCTTCCCATTCCTGTCTTTCTTACTTCCATACATGTATATTTCCAGAGAGCACTCCCTTTCTGCTTGTAGTCTCCGTCTCACAGCATGTTTCTAGAAACCTTACCTAAGATATAAATCAAGAGATAATATCCAAGGAAATGTCTATTTTATAACAAGTAATGTGGTAGATAATGTTACTATTTGTCAAATATTCCAATACCCCTTTCCGTGACACATTAAAATTATATTGCATCACCTCACCAATGTCAAGTTCAGCAGTATTTCTTGCTTTGAACACAAATGAAATGTATGTGGGAAGGATACATGACAATTCTAGGAAACAGCTTTAAGAGCCAGCTTGTGGTTCACCAATTTTTAAATTTTTCTCTGCCAAAACAATCAACAGGTTCCCATATAGGATATTCATTGTCCTGGATCCCAGGGAGAAGATCACATAGAACTGAGCCACAATTGATCTGTATGGATACATAGAATGTTGTACAAGACTGTGCCCTTTGTGGCAATTGTCCTCTACAGCAGGCAACACTCTTGGGCAAGTTTCCTCCCCATTATAGGGAAATGCTTGTAACCAGTGGCCATTAGGTATGAAAACACAAAGGCCTGGGCCACCGGCCTCAATTTGAGACAATTTGAAGGACTTCCTTCAAGGGTGACTAGTTGCCACAGCAGAGCTTAATTGACCCAGTTTGAAACAGCTAATGATGCCATGAAGCAAAGTGGGAAGAGAAATAAAGGAGTGTGGAGTTGGGATATGGGCCAGAGTTGCTGATTTAACTAGGGTTGCCCTGGATGACCTCACTGAGAATGTGCTGTTTGAGCAGAGGCCTAAACTGGATAAGAGAACAAGTCATGAAGATACCTGGAGAAAATGTCCTAACCAGAGAGAGACACAATATAAAGTTACTGAGGCTACATCTTGGTTGACATAAATAAAGAGGACACTGTGGCAAGAACTCAAAGAGAGATGAATATTTGTCAAAGATAAAAGTAAGGTAATAACATACACAGTCTTACAGATCGTTACAGATCATTTAAAAATCCTTGAGTTTTGTATCTGAGTTTGAAGCCTTTGGGGTTGAGGCCAATAGAGAGATTGAGAAAAAGCTGGATTCTGAATCTGCTTTGAAGTCAGAATGAACAGATTGGCTGACAGGTTGGATGTGGGTTAAGAAGTCAAAGATTACTCGTGTTTTTGACCTGAGCAACTGGAAGGATGAAGTTGCCATTTCCTGGGAGATCAAGACTGCTAAAGTTTGGGAGGAGAATTTTACAAACCCAATGTGCTTGTCAAATTTCTTTGCTTGCTATGCTCGTATTTCTAGCACATTTTTCATATTTCCTCACTCCTATGTTTTCACCCTTATTGGTCTCCAATCATCATTTGTCCAAATTCTCTGGACTCCTCCAAGCTCGACTTACAGGCTATTCCCTCCATGAAGTTTTCTTGTGAACATCTTCATTAGAAATACACTGTCTTTTCCGCCACCAGAATGCTATATTTATGCCTCTGTAACAACATTAATAACTTTCCCTCTTGTTTTATATTGTTTTTATAGTTTTTGAGGTTCAGTCAGATAGGCATGAAATTGTCATCTATTTTACTAATTAGAGCTGATTTTTGAGAACTATCCTGGTGAAATTATTACTTCATCTCTGCATTGAATTCACCCTATCATGTTCACAAGCCTTCTTCTCTCTCTCCCCCATACACAGCTTCTTATAGTAGGTGCTTTTCCTTGTGAAACTTTATAAATCCAAAAGTAAACAAAGATACATCTTTCCAATTTCCTATTCACTATTTAAATAAATCAGCCCTTCTCACCTCTGGAGGAATGAGCGAGTGTATAAGCAAGAGGCCAAGTCTATAGTATGAATGTCTGTCCTCCACATGCAACACTTACCCTGCCTGTTTTATTTGGGTCTTCAGTAGACTATAAGTAAATTTCAATGGCATATCCTTATAGCACCCAGTATAATACCCTGTGCCCATGAGGTATCCCAAATGCTTCAGAATAAATGGAATAAAAGTAGTGGTCATAACGGGAACATAAAATACCACGAACCTGGTTTTTGGAACTTTAAATATAAACAAATTCAACTTCTATTTTTACTAGTAGATATTTGTATTCCAACACAAAATCTTAAATATCATTTGCATGATATTTACTTGATATTTCTTATGTATATGACTTTGTTCTAATTATAAATTTCTTACTAAACAAAAATTATCATAACATATATTATTCATTTTTAAAATCACAAGATGTTTACCTAACATATTATTTGAAAATCCATAGTCGCATTTTCGGTTTAAAGAATATGCCACATTGCAAGAAAATATTAGAAGCAAGAAAGAAAACGGTCACAATTAAAATACTTAAAATAAATTCCTCAACTCACGGAATAACTGGAAATATTGAAAATCAGCTCCTTATATTTATCTTAGGAAGTAATGACTGGCAGAGTACTAAAAGGGAGAGAGGTCCCAAGCAAGAAAGAAAAAATGGAATTCTCCATGGATCATGCACTTATAAAAAACTCAGCCCTAATAATTATACTAGAAATGTTCCAAATAATTTGTTTTAAGATGTCTTAGGTCATTTACAGTCTTAACCTCAAGAACAAAAACAACCAGATAATATCTGACACTAGTACAAAATCCTGCTATTTCCTTTTTCTTTGTCTTTTTTTTTTTAAAATTCAGGATTAGGTATACAAGTGGTCATCATACAGGCAAAGTATGGGCCTCCCTTTGGTCCCCACTTTGCCTGGTTTGAGATCAGGTACTCTTTTTGATGTTGTGCCTCCTCACACCCTGGCAGTATCCCACTGTTACCAATCCCTTTCTTATAATATTATGGTGAATATTCAGGATCTGCTTATGAGTAAGAACATGTAGTACTTTGTTCTTTGTTTCTGTGATAGATCACTGAGTATGATAGACTCTAAATCCATCCAAGTTGCTGCAAAGTCCATATGTTTGTCCTTCTTTATGGCTGCATAATATTCCATTGTGTATATGTCCGACATTTTTTGTCCAGTCCAGCTTTGATGGGCAGCATGGTTGGTTCCATGTTTTTGCCGTTGTGAATAGAGCTGCAACAAACATGCGTGTGCGGGTATCTTTATTGTAGAATGATTTGCATTCCTCTAGGTATATTTCCAGTAGGGGTATTGCTAGGTCATATGGAAGGTCAATTTCTAGTTCTTTCAGAATACGTCACACTGTCTTCCAGAGAGGTTGCACTAGTTTGCATTCCCAGGCAGTGTAGGAATGTTCCTTTTTCTCCTCATCCTCACCAGCATCTGTTGTTGTTTGTTTTGTTAATGATGGCATTCTTACTGGGGTTAGGTGGTTTTGATTTGCATTTCTCTGATGATGATTGAGGCT
>CAUYQG010076604.1:0-10738 GCA_963574415.1 Tarsius wallacei | reverse complement strand
CGTGGCAAGACCTCATCTCTACAATAAATCAGAAAATTAGCCAGGCGTGGTGGTGTGTGCCTGTTGTTCCAGCTACCTGGAAGGCTTAGGTGGAAGGATTGCCTGAGTCCAGAGGTCGAAGCTGCGGTGATCGTGAGCATGACCTTGCACTCCAGCCTGGGTGACAGAGTGAGACTCTGACTCGAAAGAAAGAAAGAAAGAAAGGAAGGAAGGAAGGAAGGAAGGAAGGAAGGAAGGAAGGAAGGAAGGAAGGAAGGAAGGAAGGAAGAGGAAGGAAGGAAAAGAAAGAAGGAGGTAGGAAGGGGGAAGGGGGAGGAAGGGAGGGAGGGAGGGAGGGAGAGATGACAGACACACCTTTGAGAAACATGAGATTTTGTAAAGAGAACAAATCTATGTCTAATTGGCATTCCTGAGAGAGAAGAAGAGAATGGGGGAAATCCAGAAAAAGCGTTTGAAGACATAATCCAAAAAAGAATTCCCCTATCTAGCCAGAGAGATCAACATAAAGATACAAGAAAGTCAGAAAACTAATGTGGCCGGGCTCGGTGGCTCAGCCTGTAATCCTGTGCCTTGGGAGGCTGAGGTGAGTGGATTGACTGAACCTGCAGGTTCGAGACCCGCCTGGGCAACTTGGTGAGACCTCATCTCTACAATAAATCAAAAAATTAGCCGGGTGTGATAGCGCGCACCTGTAGTTCCAGCTACTTGGAAGGCTGAGGCGGAAGGATCGCCGGAGCCCAGCAGGTCGAGGCTGCGGTGGCCAGCAGCGGCCACTGCACTCCAGTCTGGGCGACAGAGTGAGACTCCAACTCAAAAAAAAAAAAAGAAAACTAATGTGAAACACTGAACAAGACAACTATCCCCAAGGCACACACTCATCAACATCTTGGACCTTAGACCTATCCAAGGTCAACACAAAAGAAAAAACATTTGAAGCAGCTAGAAAGAAGGGACAGATCACCTACTAAGGGAGACCCATTAGATTAACAACGGACCTCTTAACGAATTCTTACAAGTCAGAAGCGATTAGAAGCCCATTTTTAGCATTCTTAAGGAAAAGAAATGTCAGCCAAGAATTTGCTACCTTGTCAAACTAAGATTCATAAACCAAAGAGAAATAAAGTTTCCAGACAAACAAATGCTAAGGGAATTCATCGCCTCTGACCAGCTCTACAGGAGATGCTTAAGAGAGTTCTAAAAATGGAAATGAAAGAAAAATACCACCTAACACAAAAGCACACATAGCATGCAGCTTACAAACCATATAAATCAATCGCAAAACTGAGAACATAAAACAAACTTTAAACAGAAACCTAACCTCACATATCAGTAGTAATCTTGAATGTCAATTGCCTAAACACCCTACTTAAAAGATAGAGTGGCAAATTGAATTTTAAAAATAAGACTCATCCTCTTGCTGTCATCTGAAGACCCATCTCACTTCTAATGACACCAATAGGCTCAAAGTAAAGGGATGAAGAAAGAGTGGTCACACAAGCAGAATTTTTTTAAAAAGCAGGGATCACTATTTTTGAACCAGATAAAACAGAGTTTAAACCAACAACAGTAGAAAAGGGTATTACATAATGCTAAAGGGCTCAATACAACAAGAAGTTGTAACTATCCTGAATATATATGCACTCAACATTGGAGAACCCAGGTTTATAAAACAATTACTACTAAATCTAACATAGGACTTAGCCAAATGATAACAGTGGGAGACTTCAACCCCCTAACAGCTTTAGACAGATAACTGAGGAAGAAAACTAACAAAGAAATGACTTAAATTCAACACATAACCAATTGGACCTAATAGACATCTACAGAATATGTCACCCAACAACCACAGAATATTCATTCTTCTCATTTGCACATGGAACAGACTCTAAAATTGACCACACGCTCAGTTGTAAATCAAACCTTAATAAATTCCAAAATATCAAAATCATATAAAGCATCTTCTCTGACCATGTGAAATAAGCATAAAAATCAACACCAAGAGGAACCCTGAAAAAACACACAAATACATGGAAAATAAACAACTTTTCCTGTATGATTTTGGGGTAAACAATAAAATCAAGACAGAAATTTTTAAATTATTTAAAACAAGTGTAGTGGTTTATGTTTTTGATTAGTATATGCTGAAACAAGCCTGCATATCAGGAATAAAGTCCACCTGATCATGGTTAACAATGTTTGTGATGTTCTGCTGAATGTGGTTTGCTAGTATTTTGTTGAGAATTTTTGCATCTATGTTCATCTTTGATAGCAAGAAGACAGAAAGATCTCAAATAAATAACCTAACATCTCACCAAAGGGAACTGGAAAAACAAGAATAAACTAAACCCAAAGCTAGCAGAGGAAAGAAATAACCAAAATTAGAGCAGAACTAAAACAAAATTGAGAACAAAGAAACCTATACATAGGATCGACAAATCAAAAAGCTGGTTCTTTGAAAGGATAAACAAGATTGATAGACCATTGGCCAGATTGACAGAAGAGGGAAGGAGAGAGATGGGGGGGGAGGGGAAGAGATCCAAATAAGTACAATAAGAAACAAAAAAAGCATCATTGCAACCAATCCCAGAGAAACACAAAAAAATTCTTAGATTATTATAAGCATCTGAATACATGTAAGTTATAAAATCTAGAGGAAAGAATAAACTCCTGGAAACACACAACTTCACAAGGCTGAAAGAGTAAGAAATTAAAACTCTGTACAGACCAAAAACAAGCAACAAAATTGAATGAATAGTAAAAGACCTAACAACCACCAAAAAAGTCCTGGATAAGACAGATTCACAGCCATATTCTACTATACTTGCAAGGAAAAGCTGGTACCAATCCTACTAAAATTAGTCCAAACAATCAAAGAAGAGGGACTCCTCCCTAATTTATCCTACAAAACAAATATTATTCTGATACCATTATCTGGCAAAGACACAACAAAGAAAACTTCAGACCAATATCAAAGATGAACATAGATGCAAAAATTCTCAACAAAATACTAGCAAACCACATCCAGCAGAACATCACAAACATCGTTAACCATGAGCAGGTGGATTTTATTCCTCATATGCAAGCTTGTTTCAGCATATACTAATCAAAAACATAAACAGAACTAAAAGCAGGAACCACATGATTATGTCAATAGATGCAGAAAAAGCACTTGATAAAATTCAATACCACTTTGTGAGGATAGCCGGCACCCAGCAGGTTGACACTGGGGTGGCCGTAAGTGTGCCACTGCACTTCTGCCTGGGTGACAGAGTGAGACTCCAACTCAAAAAAAAAAAAAAAAAAAAAAAAAACTTCATCTGTCTAGGCATTGAAAGAACATACCTCAAAACAATAAGATCCATCTATGATAAATCCACAGCCAACATCATACTGAATGCCAGAGTTGAAAGCATTCCCCTCAAGAACTGGAACAAGACAAGGATGTTAACTCTCACCATCCCTATTTAACATAGTACTGGAAGCCCTAGCCAGAGCAATCAGGCAAGAGAAAGAAACAAAAGTTATCTAAATAGGAAAATAAAAAGTCAAAATGTCTCTCTTCACAGACGATATGATTCTGTATCTAGAAAATTCTAAAGATTCCACCAAAAGATTCCTAGACCTGATAAGTGACTTCAATAATGTCTCAAGATACAAAATCAATGTTCAAAACTCAATAGCATTTCTAAACAAACAACGTTCAAGTTGAGAATCAAATCAAGAACACAATCCCATTTACAATAGCCATCAAAAAAAAAAACTCAGAATATATCTAACCAAAGAGGTGAAAGATCTCTACAACAAGAACCATAAATCACTGATGGAAGACATCAAAGACGACACAAATAAAAGACCATTTCATACTCATGACTTGGAAGAATCAATGTCATTAAAATATCCACACTTCCCAAAGCAATCTAAAGATTCAACACAATTCCTATCAAATTACCAGCATCATTTTTCATAGACCTAGAGAAAACAATATTTAAATTCACATGGAATCAAAAAAAAAACCCAACCAGTCACAGCAATCCTAAGCAAAAAGTACAAAGCCAGAGGCATCATATTGCCATACTTTAGACTTTACTACAAGGCTACAGAAACCAAAACAGGATGGTACTGGTACAAAATAGATGCATAGACCAATGGAGCAGAATCCAGAACTCAGAAACAAAGTTGCTCACCTAAAACCAACTGATTTTTAACAAATTTGACAAAATAAAACACTATTAAATAAATTGTGCTTGGAACAACTAGTTAACCATATGCAGAAAAATGAAGTTGGAGCCCTTTCTCTCATCATATTAAAAAAAGTAACTCAACATAGGTTAAAGACTTAAATGTAAAAACTTAAACTACAAAAATCCTAGAAGAAAGTCTAGGAAAAACTCTTCTGAACATTGATTTAGGTAACAAATTTATTACCAACTCCTCAAAAGCAAATGAAACAAAAAAAAAATTGACAGGTGAAACCTAATTAAACTAAAGAACTTCTGCACAACTAGACAACATACATAATAGGAGAATATATCTGCAAACTACACATCTAAAAAAGGACTAATATGCAAACTCTATAAGAAACTTAAACAAATAAAAAGGAAAAAACAAATAACCCCATTAAAAAAATGGGCAAAGAACATGAATAGACACTCCTCAAAAGAATGCACATAAGCATCCAACAAACATTAAAAAAACACTCAGTACTAATAATTAGAGAATTGCAAATCAAAACCACATTGAGTTACCAATCAAAATGGCTATTTTTTCTTTATTTTTTTTTAATTTTAAAGACGTGGAGTACAATTCAGGGTTATGTATACAAATGTTCATTATGCAGGTACCATTGTTGATGAGGTGTATTCCTCCTTCCACTGGCAATTTCCCTCAACTGCCAATCCCACCCCTCCTCACCTGGCAGTTACCCACTACTGAAAAATGGCTATTATTAAGTCAAAACCAACTGATATTGGTGAGGTTGCAAAGAAAAAAGACCACTCATACACTGTTGGTGGGAATGTAAACTAGTTCAACTCCTGTGGAAAGCAGTTTGGAGAATTCTCAAAGAACTAATAGATCCACCATTCAACCCAGCAATCCAATCCTACTTCTGGGTATATATCCAAAGGAGCATAAATTGTTTTACCAAAGCTCATACTGCACTCGTATGTTTATTGCAGCACTATCCTCAATAGCAAAAGTATGGAATCAACTAGGTGACCATCAGTGGTGGACTGGATAAAGAAAATGTGACACATACACACCATGGAATACCATGCAGTCATAAAAAAAGAATAAAATCATGTCTTTGGCAGCAATATGGATGCAACTGGGGGCCATTTTTCTAAGCGAATTAACTTAGAATATTTTCTCACTTATATGTGGGAACTAAACACTGGGTACACATGGACATAAGAAGGGGAGCAAACAGACACTAGGGACTTCTAAAAGGGGAAGGAGGGGAGAAACAAATGTTGAAAAACTACCTATTGGATACTATGCTTGCCAATAGTAGCCCAAATGTCACCATCACACAGTATACCCATTAACAAACCTGCACATGTTTGCTTTGACTCTAAAATTTAAAAAATAATAATAAAAGAAAAGCACATTCCCCTGTTCAGGAAGCTCAACCACAGAAATCAATGTGATGGCAGTTGTCAAAACCAACTTACTCCTTTATCACAGAAAGTAGTATGAGAACATATCAAAGCTAAACACTATTTGTCCAAGAAAATAAAAATCAAGCCCTGGTTGTATCACTAAGCCACAGAATTGAATGTGTTGCCTTTTCTTCATTCAGTCTACTCCATCCTTTTTCTTCTTGTTGTCTCTAGTTTTCAGGTTTAAGAAAGAAAATTAGCATTTACAAATGTTATAACGTAAGACTTCACATGACTGATATGTTTGTGTTTTTGTGTGTGTGTGCCATTCTCCATATTCATGATCTTCTTAAGTACAATGCATTAATAATACTTTTGTTAAATGAGCAAAACTGCTAAGGAACAGACCAGTTACACATATGGAAAATAATTTTCAATCCTTTTATCGAGTCCAAGCATTTGTATTCATGTGTTGCTTGTAAAGTTCTTAATCAAGTCAGGCAACATGCAACCGTGATTTGGGGTAGAGGAATGAAAAGAATTGGGGGAGATTAATTGCTGAGTACAACTAGAGTTTGCAAGGAAGAGGAATTCCACTTCTTTCTAATTTCCATTCTCTTCAAGAGATTAAGAAGTTCAAACCAAATTACTAAAATAAGGTCAGGAAACTTCAATGAAGAAGGTTGTGCCCAATTAATTACTTGGTTTGATGAGGGAAAATGTGGCCTAAATTATTATTTGTGTGTGTGTTTGGGAGGTTAAATTTTATTTCAATAGCTTTTGGGGGTACAAATAGTTTTTGGTTACATAGATGTATTGCACAGTGGCAAAAAAGTCTAGACTTCAAGGGTACTCACCACCCCCAACTGTGCACATTGCAACCGGTAGATGACTTTTTGTCTCTTCACATTTTCTACTCTCCCACTTTCGACTCATCAGTGTCCATTATACCATTCTGTATGCCTTGGTTTCTACAGTTCACTTCTTTAGTAAAGATGATGTTCTACAGTTCCATCCAGGTAGCTGCAAAAGACATTATTTCATTCTTTTTATGGCTGAGTAGTATTTTATAGTAGATAAACATATATATATATACATATATATATATATATATATATATATCTCATATTCGTTATCTACTGATCTACTGATAGACATTTAGGTTGATTCCACATTTTTGAAATTATGGATTGTGCTGCAATAAACATACGAGTGCAGGTGTCTTTTTTGTATAATGACTTATGATCCTTTGGGTAGTTACCTAATAATAGAATTGTTGGGTTGAATGGTAGATTTACTTTTAGTTTTTTGAGGAATCTCCACACCTATTTCCATAGAAGTACTAATTTGCACTCTCACCAACAGTATATAAACATTCACTTTTTACCACATCTGCACCAACGTCTATTGTTTTCTGATATTTTAATAATGGCCATTCTGACTGCTGTAAGGTGGCATTTCATTGTGATTTTAATTTGCATTTCCCTGATGATGAGTGATGCTGAACCCTTTTTCATATGTTTCTCTGCCATTTGTATATCTTCTTTTGAGGGATATTTGTTCTTGTCTTTTGTCCACTTCTTAATGGGGGTCACTTGATTTTTTTTCTTGCTGATTTGTTTGAATTCTTTATAGATTCTAAATATTAGCCCACTTTAAGATATATAGTTTGTGAATATCTTCTCCCATTCTGTAGGTTGCCTCTTTACTCTGTTGATTATTTCTTTTGCTATGCAGAAGCATTTCAATTTAAGTCCCACTTATTTATTTTTGTTTTGTTGCATTTACTTGGGGGGCTTTAGTCATAAATTCTTTCTCTAGGTCAATGTCCAGAAGAGTTTTCCCTAAGCTTTCTTCTAGAATTTTTATGGTTCCTGGTCTGACATTTAAGCCATTAATCCATCTTGAATTAATTTTTGTGTATGGTAAGAGATAGAGATCAAGTTTCATTCTTCTGCCTGTAGCTATCCAGTTCTCCCAACACCATTTGTTGAATAGGGTGCCCTTTCCCTAGTATATGCTTTTGTCTGCTTTATTGAAGATCAGTTGGTTGTGGGTATTTGAGTTTATTTCTGGATTCTTTATTCTGTCCCATTGGTCCATGTGTCTGCTCTTGTACCAGCATCATGCTGTTTCAGCTACTATAGCCTAGTATTAATAGTATAGTTTGAAGTCAGGTAATGAGATATCACCAGTTTTGTTCTTTTTGTTTAGGATTGCTTTGACTACTCTGGCTCTTTTTGGGGTCCATATGACTTTTAGGATTGTTTTATCTAATTCTGTGAAAAATGAGGTTGATAGTTTGGTAAGGATTGCATTGAATCTGTAGATTATTTGGGGGTAATATGGTCATTTTGACTATGTTGATTCTTTCAATCCGTGAGCATGGTATGTTTTTCCATTTGTTGTGTCCTCTACAATTTGTTCATTAGTGTTTTGTCATTATCTTTGCAGAGATCTTTGCCTCTTTGGTTAAATACATCCTTAGGTATTTTAGTTTTTTGTCTACTATTGTAAATGAAATTAAGTTCTTGATTTAATTATCAACTTGGTTGCTATTAATGTATAGAAATGCTACTGACTTGTGTGTGTTGATTTTGTATTCTGAAACTTTACTGAATTCACATATCAAGTCCAGGAGTTTCTTGGAGGAATCTTTAGGATTCTCTAGGTATAAGAATATTGTTGGCATATAGAGATAGTTTGATTTCTTTTTTCCAAATTTGGATACACTTTATTTCTTTCCCTTGCCTGATTGCCCTGGCTAAAAATACTATGTGGAATTGAAGTAGTGAAAGTTGCCATTCTAGCCTTGTTCTAGTTTTAAGAGAGAATGTATTCAACTAAAAATAATTTTCATTCCTAAAGAGCTTAAGCATTACTAGGACAAATGTTGAAGATGGATGCATTGTAAACTATTCAGGTGACAGCAGACTTTAATTTTTCTTTGTATTGATTTTATTCTCTTTTAGCTACCACTTGGCTTTCAGAAGGAAAATGAATCTAAGATGATGCCTTTAAAATTTGAATCAGTCAAAATCTGTTTTGACAGCAGTGTACTTAACACTAAAAAATTTTGAGTTACAGTAGTGAAAGGTGATAGAACAAGTGAGAAGTAGAGAATCAAAGGTAAAAAATAGGAAAGATGATTCCTTTTATTCAGTTTCATTGAAGCCTGTGGATGTTGTTCTGATTTCCTTTTGTGTCTAACCAGTTGCACTGGAGTTGAGGAGAGACGGAGAATAAGATCTTTCATCGTCTACAACTACAAGCAGGGAGATAAGAGTGTGCTTCTCTCTCCAAAATGGTGCCTATTTTTTAATTGTCTCCTATTTACTTAACCAGCATAAAACTCATTGCACAGCTGACATAATCTAAGTTACACAATGATAAAGAAGACCCTACCTTTGAAACTAAAGAAGCTTATAAGAAGTAAAGAAAAAAATTCTAAAAATTATTATAATGTAATTGAAGGTGGTAAGCATAAGAAAATCAAGACAAAAGCAGTAATGAGTGTAGTTTGAGAAAGTACAATACAGGCCTTCAGACTCAGATTTCAATATTTGTTTCACTGCGTTGGCTGCATTCATTCAAATTTTGCCAACTGGCTTATAGTTTTTCTCTTCACCCTAAATTCTGGCATAATCTTGAGTGACTTCATTATCTTCATAGCCAATTCCACTTTGTGACTTCAGAAACTTCCTCTTCCATTCCACTTTGGCTACCATCTCTGCCTCAGTCCATTGGGTTGCCATATCAAAATTCAATGAACTGGGTGGCTTATAAACAAAAGAAATATATTTCTTACAGTTTTTGGAGACTGAAAAGTCCAAGATCAAAGTACCAGCAGATTCAGTGTCTGGTAAGGGCCCACTTCCTGGTTCACAGTTGTCTTCTTGCTGTGTTTTTATACGGCAGAAGAAGCAAGGGAGTTCTCCAAGGTCACTTTTTAAAATTTTTTTTATTTTGAAGATGGGGGGTACAATTCAGGGTTAGGTATACAAATGTTCATTATGTAGGTACCCTTGTTGATTAGGTGTGCCTCTCCTCCCCTGGCAGTTTCCTGCCAATCCCTCGGCCACTCCCCCCCCGCCACTGGCAGTTTCCAAATACTGCCAACCCCTTTCTTACAGTATTATAATTGTTCAAGGTCCACTTATGAGTGAGAACATATGGTACTCAGTTCTTAGTTTCTGTGATAGATCACTCAGTATTATAGACTCTAAGTTCATCCAAGTTGCTGTGAAGTTCATAATTTTATCCTTCTTTATGGATGCATAGTATTCTATCATGTATATGTACCACATTTTCTTTATTCAGTCCTCTTTCAATGGGCAGCACGATTGGTTCCATGTTTTTGCTATTGTAAATAATGCTGCAATAAATATTCATGTGCAGGTATCTTTTTCATAGAATAATTTGAGTTCTTCCAGGTATATTCCCAGCAGGGGGATTGCAGCAACCAATTCCTGATCAAAACTCCAAGTGCCATACCATAAGAGATAAGATAGACAAGTGGAACTTCATCAAACTGACAAGCTTCTGCAAAGCCAAAGAAACTGGGGAGATAGTTCACAGACTGAGAAAAAAATTGTCAACTGTATATCTGACAGAGGCTTAACATCTAGAATCTACAAGGAACTCAAGCATGTCAAAAAGAAAAAAACAAGCAGCCCCATTACAAAGTGGGCAAGGGATATGAATAGATACTTCTCAAAAGAAGACATATGAGCAGCCAACAGATACATAAAAAAATGCTCTGGGGGGGTGGGAGGGATAGGGGAAGCAATTAATGGCAGTAAATACCTGTCTGGGGATGGGGGGACACTTCTTACAAACAAGGGTGCCTGAATGAGACATATTTGTGTACTTAACCCTTAAATGTACCCCTCAATATCACAATTTAAAAAAAATGTTAAAAAAAAAAAAAATGCGCAACCTCACAAATCATCAAAGAAATGCAAATTAAAACCACACTGAGATACTACCTAACTTCAGTCAGGGTGGCCATCATCAATAACTCAAAGTCACTTTTATAAGGGCACTAGTCCAATTTATGAGGGCACCCTCATGACCTATTCACCTACCAAAGGTCCCTCCTTCTAATATCATCATATTAGGGGCTAGGATTTCAACAT
>CAUYQG010076601.1:0-34402 GCA_963574415.1 Tarsius wallacei | reverse complement strand
GCACATCTCATCAACAAGGGTATATGTATAATGAACATTTGTATACCTAACCCTGAATTGTACCCCACATCTTTAAAATAAAAAAATCAAATGTTAAAAAATAAAAGAACTGCTTTTGCGGCATCTCATAAGTTTTAGTATGTTGTGTTTCCATTTTTGTTTATCTCAGACTTTTAAAAAAATTCTCTTTTGATTTCATTCTTTGACCCATTGATTGTTCAGAAGGGTGTCGTTTCATTTTCATGTGTTTGTGAATGTTCCAGTTTTCCTCTTGTTATATATTTCTAGTTTCTCACCATTGTGGTTAGGAAAGATGCTTGATATGATTTATTTTCTTACATTTAAGATATTTCTGTGACCTAACATGATTTATTTTTGAGAATGTGTGCTTGAAAAGAATGTTACTCTGCTTTTGTTGGAAGGAATATTCTGTGTGTATTACTTAATTCATTTGGTCTTTTTCTTTTCCACTTCTACTGCTTTCTTGTTAGTTTTCTGTCTGGATAACATATTCTTTGTTGAAAATGTAGTATTAAAGTCCCTACTATTGTTGTATTGTTGTCTATTGCATTTTCAGATCTCTTTATATTTGCTTTATATTAGGTGTTCTGGTGTTCGGTGAATTTATATATATATGTGTGTGTGTGTGTATTTATATATGTATACACACACATTTACACACATATAATTTTTATAACCCCTTGATAATTGTCCCCTTTAGCACTGTATAATAAACTTTTTTCCTTGTTACAGTTTTTGACTTAGAACCTATTTTGGTAATATGAGTATAGTTAGCACTGCTCTCTTTTGGTTTTCATTTTAATGATATATCTTTTTCCATTTCTTCACTTTTAGTTATCATGTTGACTTAAAGATGTAGTGAATTTCATGTAGGCAGCATAGAGTTCAGTCTTTTTTTTAATCCATTCACCCACTTTATGTATTTTGTTGGAGAATTTAGTCCATTTACAGTTAAAGTAATAATTGATAAGTAAAGACTTACCATTGCCTTTTTGTCCATTGTATTGTCACTGTTTTGTGGATTCTTTGTTCCTTCCTACCTCTCTTACAGTTTTCCTTTGTGATTTGATAATTTTCTGTATTGACATGCTTTGATTTATTTACCCTAATCTTTTCTTTATCTACTGTAAACTTTTTGTTGTGGTTTTCATGAGGCTTATCTAAAATATCTTATAGCTATAATAATCTATTTTAAGTTAATATCAATTTGACTTTCATCACATACAAAAACAGCACTTTTACTCCCTCTATGCCTTGCCAACATTTTATGCTTCTGATGTCAGTGCTGTGAGGCAGTGAGAGCTTGCAGTAGGGGCTATGATTGACTGCATGCATGCCCATCGTTTCCAGGTCAGCTGCAGGTATGCATGCAGCAGTGGGTTATGGGGCCCGTGGCTGGGGCTTGGGCGATCTGCAGAAATGTATGTGATAGCTGATTTTGGCTCTGGAGCTGGGGCATCATTGTTGGTGACAACTAGAATGGCTTATGTCTGGGAGAAAGAGTGATGGTTTCTCAGATAACTGGAATTTGTGAAGGTGAAAAACTGTAGGGTCCTCAGTAGAAAAACCTGTCAGGAGTTCATGGCAACTTTGCTGAATTTGGGTTTCCTTTTTGACAAAAGCAGCTGAGATCCTCCGAGGAGTTGCCTACTGAGGTATGTGACAGCAAACACTGTAGGACCCTTAACAATGAAAACTGTGTGTGTGGTGGGAGGTGGTTACTGATGAAGTAAGTAGTGAAGGTTGCAGGGGTCCTCTGTAGAGCATGTCACTGGAAACCAGGATGTTTCCTACCACTAGACACAAGGTAAGGATGCTAATAGTTCACTCCCTTTTTCTTTGTTATTAGATGTCTTCAGACATCTCAGCTATGCCATTCTACTCGGTAGTGCTATGGGTGGAGGGAAACTAAAGTGGAAATTTGGGCAACTTCCCAAAGGCTGAGGAAGCTTATTTTTCACTCTGCTCTTTTTTCCTTACCAAGGGAACTCACAGGCCAATAAGTCCCCTCTCACTGATAAGCAGCGTTGATCTAGGGGATGGAATAATGCAGACAAAATGTAACTGTGCTTTTTTCTGTGGTGGCGTTTTGCTCCACTGTGCTGCTTCGATTTCTTAACTGGACTCCTACTTCTCCTTTAAGGGCAGACAAAGGCTGGGATCTCTTACTCTGCTATCCTGCTCAAATAAAGTTTTTTTAAATCAAGTTTTTTTATTTTGTGAATTTTAATTAAAGAAAATGATTGCTTCTGCTTGTTAAAACAATCATTCCAACTTAACTGTAAATTTTCTTTTGATGGATTAGTTTTTTATTGCACAAGATATTTCTGAGTACCTACAACATAGCAGTGCTGTGACATGTGATGGTAGATACAAATATACACAAGACCTGGCTCCTTCCTTTGGGGATTTTATGACTGAATATAGAGAGGAAAAATGAGTAGAGAAAACTATGTTAAGGGACAGAGGACATGTGCTGATTTGTAAAGGTGATCTGTTTTAGATGGATGAAAAAGTGGGTGCAAGCCAAACCAAGAAAAGGCACAAGCAATAGCAAGGCAGGAAGAGGGAGACACCCTCTTTAGTCATGGTGGTAGCTTTAGTCATTTGTTGCTCATAAAATTATGGCATTACTGGCTTTCAGGGTAGATTAAATAGACAATGGCATTCCTAGAGAAGCACTAGGAGGCCAAGTGAGAACCACAGGTTAAATCATAGCACTCTTGGGTGATCTTATGAAAATCTCCTTTGAGATGTGCCTAATACTTTGGCATCTTCTTTCAAAGCTGTACTTTTCTGCAGTACTAGAGGATGGCTTTGATGCAACATGATGTAATCTGGTGTGTTATCCTTGGCTTTCTGTGCCTTTGGTTACTGTGAGTATTTGTAAGTTAATAAAAGGTTTCTATGATCTTCACTCTCTTTAGTAACTCAAAATAAGGTCAAACATATGGAAACTCCTAATAATGGCAGAGTTCCAAAATTATATTGAAAACACAAACAAAAGGAAGCTAGACTAGAACACATTCCAGAAAAAGGTATGTATGTCAAAGTTATAACGAAAACACATATTCACTATCATTCTGTGTCAGGCTTTATATGATTTGATGCTCTCCTTAACTCCATGCCAGTGAGTACCTGTACTCTTCCTTTTAGAGATGAGAACCTGAGGCACAGCCAGGTTAAGTAATTTGTCTTAGGTGGCATAGATAGTAAGTGCTGGAGCTGGGATTGGAACCCAGATATCCTGTGCTACTAATTCCTGCCTCTACACATTTTCATTTTATTAATGAGCACTTTCTGCATTCACTAATTAATTGATTAGTTTGGTCATTGACTCAGTGTTCCCCGAACACCATTCATTTGTTAGTTACTGACCTATCAGTTGGACCAGGAATAGGGCATGCTCCTTGTCTTTGAGGAGCTCATTCTAGCTGGGGACATAAACAATGTTTATGAGACTTTTTTTTATCTGTGTTTTCTTACTCATGCTTCCCCAAGAATGGGATCTACTTTCATTATACAAAGGAAGAAGCTGAGACTGAAAGAGGCCCTAAGACTTCCTCAGAACAGTTTCCAGCAGTTAGTGTTAGGGTTCAAATCCAAGTTTTTTTTAACCGGGAATCAATGTTCTTGGACACTTTCAACAGATAAACTTGTAGTTAGGACTCACAATTGAATAGCTGGGTGATCTGGGTGATGTTGAATAAGTAACCATTTTAAGACCTGTTTTCCATCTACAAAGTGTGAGTCTTAATGACATGATTTGAGAGTCTTTTCTGTTTTAATCTATTATGATTACTGACATAGGCCGAATCATTATTCAAGATGGTAATATTGATGATAACTCAATATGTCATTTTGAAATGTTACATTATTAGCTTGACAATTCAGAGCTATTTAGTTAAAATCAATAAGAATGTCTACACTGAGAGATAAGAAAAGAGAGAGGAATCATTCTGGTTATAAGAATTTCAAAGTCTTATGAAACCAAGAGATACAAAAAAACATCCTGGTTGGGCTTACAGTCTACAATACTGAGTGATCTTTCACAGAAACAAAGAACTGAGCATCACATGTTCTCACTCGCAAGCAGACATTGAACAACTATCATAATACTATAAGAAAAGGATTAACAGTAGTGGGAAACTGTGGGGGTGGGTTGGGGACAGGGAGGTGGGATTGGTAGTAGTGGAAATTTTCCTGGGGAATGGGGGCACACCCCATTAACAAGGGTACCTGCATAATGAATTTTGTATACCTAACCCTGAATTGTACCCCACATCTTTAAAATAAAAAATTTGAAAGTTAAAAAAAATCCAAAATCAACAACAACAACAACAACGATAGCAAAAAATGAAAAACAAATTGTACCTGGGATCTGGGCTTGTGCCTACTTTTGAATATTCCTAGAAATCAAAATCCTGGTGAAGGGCTAGAGAACTTTTAGATGGGATGACCAGGAGATTTTGTGAATGAGGGACTGAATTATCTGCAAGGGAAGGAAATGTTTTTCCACAGAATTTTTGGCTTGAGGACGAGCCTTTAACAATAAGAATTGAGCAAAGTTCCTCTGATTATTATGTCTATGGCTTATATCTCAGTCTTAGGAAAATGAGAGCTACTCATTTTATCCCTTTTGCATTAAAACTCTTAAAGTTTGAGAAACAAAGCAACTTTGCTTTAGAACCTACTCAGAGAGTAGCATACATGGGAAGAGAATTCCAGTTGCTCCCATTGGCATAGAAGACATTGTAGTCGGTCTCAAATAGTCTCCAAATAGTCTCAAATAGTCTCAAATAGTCTCCAAAAAGATACATGCAAATTTTGATTCCTGGAACATGCAGATGTTACCTTATTTTAAAAAAAGGCATTTTTGTAGATATAGCTGGAATATGAGATAAAAAGATCATCCTGAACTATCTGGATGGGTCCAAAATCTAATGACAAGTGTCCTTTAAAAAGTGCACAGAGAAGAAGACACAGAAAGAAGAAGGCAATGTGAAGATGAAGGCAGAGATATAAGGCAAGAAAGCCAAGAAATTTCAGCAGTCAACAATCCCAGAGCCTGTACAGACCTGTAAACACCTTGATTTCAGGCATCTAACCTCTAAAACTGTGATAAAATAAATTCTGATGGTTTTAAACCACCCAGTTAAAGGGACTGGATAAGAAAAAATGTGGCACATATGCACAATGGAATATTATGAACCCATAAAGAAGGACAAATATATGGACTTTGCAGCACCTTGGATGGACTTAGAGTCGATAATACTCAGTGATCTATCACAGAAACAAAGAACAGAGTACCATATGTTCTCACTCACAAGCGGACCTTGAACAGTTATAATACTATAAGAAAGCAATTGGCAGTAGTGGGAAACTGTCAGGGGAAGGCGGTGGGATTAGCAGTTGAGGGAAACTGCTAGGAGAGGAGGCGCACACCTCATCAACAAGGGTACCTGCATAATCAGCGCTTGTTTACCTAACTGTGAATTGTACCCCACATCTTTATAATAAAATAAAATAAAAATAAAGGTAAGTTGTTACAGAGTCCACAGGAAACTAATAAGACTACAAGGCCTGGGGTGAACATGGTGCCCAGTGGAGATGGAAGGACCCAGCAGAAGTGAGAGTGGTGTTCACTTGAGGAAGCTGTGGTTTCCAAAATGATGACTTCTCTGGTAGATTTTCCTCAGAAATTATAAATGGGAAACACTCCTTGGAAGCCTAAGCACAACCTAATGGAGGATGGGAAGGATCTGTGTTCAAGTAAAGATTGTGAATGTGACCTCAATTACAATCAGGGATTGCCAAAGGTTAGGGAACTCTGGGTAACCTCTCAAGAACACGAAGCAGAGTAAACTCTGAACTGTGGTCTCACAGAAAGATACAAATAATTAACACAAAAGACTGAAGCAAACAACTTTCACATGCTTAATATTAAAATTATAATATTTAATCTCTCACTGGCCACATAATTTTAAGACATTGAACTGTTTCTACTTTATTTGTACTACACCGTATGATACACATTTGCCAGAGTTTCAGTAGCTGAAGAAGAGAGATAGGAAGGAAGCATGCTTGCTCTCGACTTCTTTTAACTGAAAGTAATACACATAAGTTCCAAATATGGTCTGTTGACCAGAGCTAGTCAACTGACTCCAAACTAACAGCCAGGAAGGCTAAGAAAGTTTGGAGAAACTGTGTATACTTGGCAGCATTAATGGTCTTTGCCAAAGACAGGCATGGATTGTCGATCTTGATTGATTTAATGCTCCACAATAAGGCCTGAACTCCTGTTGGACACACAAGGCCATTAATCAGTGATTACTTCTTTACCTAGTTGAACCCATGATCTATCTGAAAGACCAATCTTAATGCTTAATTCTGACAAATTGGTCTAAATTCTGATATGAAGCTGTCAATTTTCTTAAATTCAATACTAATTAGCAATAAAATAATCAAGGAACACTTTTTGATAAAAATAAATAAGATGAAAATAAGTCCAATGGTTCTTAAAGAATTTTGTAAGGTACTGGAGTCTGTAGTTAAAGGTATGATTTTAGCAGTTCAATCACCTTTCATGCAAAAAGCCATTTAAAAAGACCACATTATCAGGGGTTGTAAGAATGGTGATGCCAGAAAAAATATGGCTTGCTCTTCAATGCAGCACATTCCACGCAGTAAGCCCAGGATTAGTCTAGTGGAAAGCAAAAAAAAAAAAAAAAAAAAAAAGTCAATTTTATGTCTATTGCAAAGAAAAAGAAGAGAGAAACCACCATTTTCTATGTCACCCACTGTTGGACAGGACTGTTGCTAGGTACTTTGTATTTAATTATTTTGTTTTGTGCTCACAGCAATCCCATTTGGTAGGCATCATTCTCCGTAAGATATAGCAGAAGAAACTAAGGTACAGAAGTTATAAATAACTAAGGTCACATAGCTATCGAACAGAAGACCAAGTCATCAAACTTGCCCTTTTCTCTACATTTGACTTTCTCATTCTTTCTTTCTATATCTTCTTGCCATCTTTGCTAGAAAACTCATCTCTTGCCCTTCATTGGCCATGGATGATGTTGGGGGAGTGAAGTTTCTATTGTTCCAGCACTGAGATCCAAAAATGGATACCAGATCATAAGCTACAGAAAAATCCGTCCTCGTTTGAAGGGTCTTTTACAAATATGTTATTTGTTTTTGTCAAGGACAAGTTTTGGTTTCGTGGCATACGACTTTGTTTTCAACGACTCATTAAAGAAAGATGACTTACTGCCCTGTTTTTTAAATCTAGTCACAGACCACAATCACTTGCAGGAAATGGAATGTTTACTTGAGTTTATTATACAAGGCTCTGGATATGAGCTGTGGGATTTTTACACCTCATAGCAACGGTATTACAATTTATTTACAACTTCATGTTGGCAGCTGCACAAACTCTTATGAAAAAGGACAATCACACCTTGGGGACCAGTAATTATAGGCAAAGGTATAAATTGGGCAAAGCAGTGTAAGCATTTGGCACTTAAGTTGAAGAGAATAGAAATGGCTCTGGAAATTGGACAGAAAGCCAGTCTCTTGTTCGTTATAAGGCCATGAACTAATTAAACTGAACTTGTCAGAATAGACAGATGAATAGATTGAACTGGATTTTGGCACTGGCTGGTCCCACGCTCATGAAAACCAAGTTGTTTTAGTGATGTCATCATTTGGAACTTCTAGCTATGATATCACTTTTGACAGAATTAATGTAGAATTAATACCATATGTACAAGCATTAATAGGTATTGACTTTGAACACTGAATGGTTACTCAAATTTGATTTCCAAAGAAAATCTTTGAGATAGGTCTTCCTAGCATCTCCAGTTATCAAATATCAAACCAAGATTAGACATAGATTTCAACATGTTTATTAGAATTCCTCTGAGGCAAATCCATATGTGTGTTTCTAAAACATATTTTATAGGAAATTGGGTTAAAACATGTTTTATTTGTAATAATATTAAGCTAGGGGATGAGGGAATTTAAAATGAAATTCACAGTTAACTTAAAAGGAATTGCCCAGAGGGTTTTTTAAATGAAATATTTGGATTTTAGATAAAAATTTGAATCTAAGGCATGAGATATTCTTATTGATCAAAGTAATGGCCATGAGTTCTATTTTTCCAGAACAAGTGTACTCTCTCTTTTTCTTTCCTCACCTTGAAGACACTGGGTAAAATCTATCTTTTTTTTATATCCATCATGACTAGTTGTTTTGAATCGTGGGAATGGTGTGGGATATAGTAGTTTTCATTCATTAAGTAAATAGTTATTTAATGCATTTTGTATTTTGGGCACTATTTATATCTCTTCAGACTCCATAAAATTAATTTCTTCCATATGCATAGAGCTGTACATTTTGGAAGTGGCATTGCATTCACTACCATAAACAACCTTAGTACATATGAGTTAACAGAGAAGAAAAAGAAGTTCAGTGAGATAAAAATGGCACTCCTAATAAATGGTGAAGATTGGAAGGAGCCAGGTCTTCTCTTAAATAGCACAACTCCTTTTGCAGGATTTTCTATGGGCCACATTTCGTAGTTTAACTCATTAATCCTCACAGCAGTCCACTTTACAGTTAAACAGTCTGAGGGTCTGAGGAATTCTGTAATTGAGAAATGAACTCATATCTGTCCAATTCCCAAGGCCTTGGTTTTTTTCTAATAGAGTACCCTGACTGCCCAGCGCTTTCCATGCTCCAGATAAGAAGCAGCTATATCGGATGCCTAGAATGCAAGTAAAGCTTGTATTTATGGTAAGAAAACTACATGATTGACTGAGAACCTCAGTTCTAGCTTTGGCTTGGTCACATGCTCGCTGCTTGACTCTGACAAATCCCACAGCCTCTCACATGGGTTCCTCATCTGGGATGCCAAAGTTTATTCACAGGATTTCTGTCAAAACCCAAACCAACATCAGTAAATTCTATGAAATACTGTTTAAATGTTTGTTTTTTGTTATTGAAGTGTTGTAATATTTCTCACCGTGGCTTGCCAGTAGTCTTTGTGAGTATAAATGAGCATTCCACAAAAAAAAAGACTTCTGAGAAAGTTAGCTACTCAGGACAATATTAGGATGACGAGCAAGGCTTCTTTTCATAAAAATGAGAAAGAGGTGAAAAAAATTGAACCCACAGAGTCCAGCAGCATGGGATGTTGTCGCAAAGCTGTCCCATCAAATATGCCAATCACTAACTGCAGTTCCTTAAGCAAGAAAATAAAATTTTCTGAGCATTAGTTTTCAAAATGTGGAGGAAACGAATACCTCACTCTGTGTTATTATGTTAATTTAAAATAGGGATGAGGGGGTCTAAACTACCATAATAAAGTACCATACACTGTGGCTTAAACAACAAAAATTTATTGTCTCACAGTTCTGGGACCAAGAAGTACAAGATCAAATTGTCAGCAGCTTTCTTTGGAGGGCTACGAGGAAGAATCTGTTCATGCCTCTCTCCTAGCTTCTGGGGCTTGCTGGCAATCTTTTTCATTCTTTGGCTTGTAGATGAGTCACCTTGATCTCTGCTTTCATCCTCACATGATGTTCTCCCTGTGTGTGTGTGTTCCAATTTCCTCTTTTTAAAGGACAACTAGTCATACTGGATTAATGCCCACCCTAATGACCTCATCTTAAACTAATTACATCTACAAGGATCCTACACACAAAAAGGTCACATTCTGAGGTACTGAACTCCAACATATAAATGTTGGGGGGAAATATTTCAATCTATATCAGTAGTTTGTGGGTAAAAGATTAGCGAATGCTCACAAAATGCCTAGCACTCTTGACTCATGGTGGGTGCTTTTTGATACTAAGACCGAAATCCTATTGTTACGCAGTTCGGTGGAGAATTTAAAATATGGTGTTGATCTCTTTATGGTTCTGCACAGAAACCTTATCACAATGATTGGAGACTCAGAGTTTGTAGTCATTAATTACTGTTTTCACACAGGTCTGTTGGACATTTTCTTTCGTTTGTGAGCCTTTGAGGGATGTCTAGCACTTCAGACAGACTACTATATCCTGCCCAGCCACCTGCTTATTTGAATTTTTTTCCAGAAAAACTCCCAAGGATCTTGTAGCAGATGTGCAAAATATTCCAGGCTACTTTTTTGTCATTTGTATCAAAATAATAAAAAATGACATGAAAAACTTTCCCTAATGCATTTTATACAAAGGGCATATCAGTGTTTCTTTAGAAAGATCACATTAAGACTTTCCAAAAAAATGAATAAATAGTTATAAATGATAACCACAGAAATAACTATTTATTGGACACCTAGTCTCATCTAGTCACACCATGCTATTCACACAACTATAGAGAGGAGACATAATTGCTTCTATTTACAGATAAAGAACTGAGACTTAGATTGAATATATCATTGAAGGTCAATGGCTGGCAAGTGTCTAACGCAAACCTCATGGCCCTTATATTTGCTCAGTTTGTGCTCATTCCACAACCCAACAGCAGAAAGGGCAGTGTGAATGTCTACTAGATGGGAGAATTTCTTGTTTCCTAGAACCAGATTTACTATCACTGTCATATGGCTTCTTTGAATCTCAGTTTTCTCATGAGGAAATGGAAACAATAATATCACCTGCGTGAAGAATTTTTTAAGGATTGGGTGTGAGAATTTATGAGATGGGAATTATCTCATAATGAAGGCTCAAGTCCTGATACTAAATAATTTAAGACAATGAACAAATGAACACGTGAAGAGGTAAATGCATGCAAAGGCTGTTAAGAACTAAACTTAAGTTTATAAGTCAACATCAGGGAATACAATTGAGCAAAACAACTAGAATTAATTATCTGTTACCCTTGAAAATATTTGAAAGGCAGAGCTAGTTGCAAGTGAAGTCAATTGAATGTTAGAGCTTTTCTTGCTGGAGGTGAAGCAATGGGCTAATATGTTGCATGTGGTGTCTTCTTACTCCTCACAGTGATCCCATGAGGCTGACACTACCACTCGGTCCCCACCTTCTCCACCAATCTACAGACGAGGCACAGAGAATCAGAGTATTTTGTCTAAGGTCACCCATCCTGTACATATCACAGAGCCACACTCTGAACCCAGGCAGTCTGGCTCCAGAGACTGCTCTCCTTCACTGTTCACAGCCTCCCTAGTGGAAAGATAATTGCACCTGGGATCACAAGATAAAGCTTAAACTCTGATTTGCTTCTCACCAGTTTATAGAGCATAGGGCAAGATGTTTCAGTTCTTTGGGCCTCAGGGGTTTTTTTTAAATATAAAATGAAGATTATATACTATCTACTTTATTAGGTTTAGGTGAAGATTAAATGAGTTAATTTTTATTAAGTGATTAAGACATTCCTGGAACATAGTAGATCCTCAATAAATGTTATCCACTGATACAGTTAATGTGTGGATATTTGTGGCATTGAAGACACAACAGGGAATTAGGTAAAATCATCTACTTCCACTCTCTGTTATAAAGCTGAGAATCTCTTGTAATACCCAGACATTTCAGGACCAGGACAGCCCGCTTGACGCGAAATATTAGAACTTCATTGTCTAAAAAAAAAACTTCTATAAAGAAACAAACCTACAGATTTTCCTGGTAAATCACTTAAGCTTTCTTGTGGAAACTTATTTCCAAATATTTATATGGTGTTAGGCTCCTTCAAAGTTTTTCTTTGGTAATTTCGCAAAAAATAAATATTTATTAACTTTTACTATATTCCAGGCACTGTTTTAATTACTTTGGATGTATTATCTTATTTAATTCTTAAAGCAAGTCTATGGAAATTATATTCTGATATTCGCCATTGTATGGATGAAAAAACTAAGGCATAGATGATGGTCTTAATAATTTTCCAAAGTCACTCAGCTGATAAGTGGGAGAGCTAGGTTTGATTTCTCCAAGTCTGACCCAAGAACCCATTCATACATCTACTCTGATGAACGAAATCTATAGCACCAAAACTCATATTTGTCTAAATTAAGGTAGCAGACGTATTTGGCAAGGAAGAGGCTTCTCCCCTGCAGCTTTCACTAGGAATGAACTTCTGCTGACCTATTTTGGAGTTTAGACGGCTAGAAATGTAATATCTAATAGAAATTAGTAGAATTCAGGAAATATAAATATTCTTTCAAGTTCCTAAATTTGTGGTAATTTGTTACAGCAGCAATACAAAGCTCATGCATTGCCATATGGCACTTTCAGTGGTTTTCGAACAAACTGTATATATTACCCTCTTCCTTTCCATCCCCATAGTTTTTTCTTTTGCTCAGAGATAAAGGAGAGACCCAGAAATTCCACACCTAGGTTTATGGGGAAAATTGAAAACATATGTCTATGCAAAAACTTGCACATAAATATTTATAGTAGAATTATTAATAATAATGAAAGTTTAAAGCAATCTAAATGTATGCCAGTTGAGAAGTGGATAAATAAAAATATGCTATCTCTATGTAATTATATAGCGATTACTTAAGAATAAAAGTGAAGTCCTTATCAATGCTAAAACAGGGATAAATCTTGAAAACACTATGCTAAGTAAAGGAATGCAGTCACACAAGATCATAATTGTATGATTACCTTTATAAGAAATGTCCAGAATGGTCAAATCTAGAGAGATGAAAAGTGCATTAGTGGTTTCTAGGAGCTGGTGATAGAAAGGGAGAGAAAGTGAACAACTGTTAATGTGTAGGAAGTTTCTTTTTAGGTGATAAAAATATTCTAAGTTGGCAGTGGTGACAGCTGCACAACTGTGAATACACCAAAATTCACTGGATTGTACACTTTGAAAAAATAAACTTTATAGTATGTGAATTATATTTCAATAAAGAAATTAAGGAAAAACGTGAGGGAGGCAGGTGTTTACACTGTGCACAGCAAGTACTCCTGTTTTGTTTGTTTGGTGTATTAGTTGGGGTTCTTCAGAGAAGCAGACCAATAGACTTATGACAAAGAGCAGTATACCTAATTTGTAGTTATCTCATATTTGCAACAAACTATGAATTGAGTTTGACCTATAGGAAGTACTTAGCAAGTGTTTGTTTTTTTCCCTGAAGTAAAGCTGTTTATGCAAGTGGTTTTCTAAAGCACATGACTCGGGGGAATACAGTGATGCACTTGAGGAAAGACCATTTGTATTGCCATCTGACTACAAAGACATAGCTTCATCCCTTAGTTAACAATCTGCAAAATGGGGCCTTAATTCTCTTTGCCAATAGAAAACGACATAAAATCCAAACTAAAGTGGAATGTTTAATTGACTGGAATTCAGCTTCTAATGCTAGCTGTTTCACTACATGTCCCTCTTGTCTTCAGTTTCTCTATCTGTGACATAAACAGATGAAAATAAATAATCTCTAAGGAATCCTTTAAATGCAATATTTTTTTTTGCTTTGCTATAATTAGTGGTTAGAGGATTATTTTGAGAATTTTCAGATTCTAACAATTAATATCACAATAGTTGCATTGCTATATTTTTTAAGCATCAGAATTACTGAGACATTTTGGAGATGGGGCAGAGGCAACCTTTTGGTAGAGTAGCATATGGATCCCAATTCTCCCCACCTCCATATCCATGATATGTAACTTTGTAGTGTGTCCCATTCTGACTCTGGCCCTGCTTTGATGTGATGTTTGGTGAGCATGACATGAGCAGAGACTCAAACAACTCTTGTATGATTGGCATTGCTTCTCCTGCATGACTGGCATTGTTTGTCTTGTATGATTAGAATTGCTTTTTTTGCCCTCTACCAAGATCATCCATATATGATTCTTGGTAGTATTGACAAGAACTACACAATTGCATGCTAGTTTTCTGTGTGAAAGCATGATACTGTGTTCAAATTAGGATTACCTCCAGGTAGGTCTAGAATACATGAAAACCACGTAATCCAAGATCTTACTCACCTGAGAGGAAAAATATTTTTGCTGGCCTCTTTTCA
This sequence comes from Tarsius wallacei, assembly GCA_963574415.1. Classification (NCBI taxonomy): domain Eukaryota; kingdom Metazoa; phylum Chordata; class Mammalia; order Primates; family Tarsiidae; genus Tarsius; species Tarsius wallacei. Next base: position 20,414 of record CAUYQG010076601.1, on the reverse strand, counting down.
CCTTCTTTCACGTATACCACAATATGTTATATTTTAATCAATGTCAACCTGCTGACTTTAAGATTAGAAGTTTTGGAAATGCTTAATACCTTTTGATTTCAGTTGCCTTGAAAGCATTTAACTTTACAAGGGGGTAAATACTCCTTTCTTTACTGTATGCCACATTGTAAGTTAACATTAACTGAAGAAGTTCTTGGAATATTAGACCTATACTTAATGCATACATCTCCAAAAAAACAAAGAGGAAAATTTTGCCACTGAAAATAAAGAAGGCATGTCTATACTATAAACACGGTTATAAAAATAATATGGAAGATGACTTATTCAGAATGTTCCGACACTAATAACAGAGGAAATGCAGTATATTGTTGGCAGGGCTTGGGGGAAAGAAAGGCAGAACAGAAGAGGAAACACCTAATTTCTAAAGACTGACTCTAACCTCCCCTGCATACGAATGCTTGCTAAGGAAGTTCCACATTTGCCTCCCACCCTACTCTCCACCCCCTTCTGCAAGATGCAAGTGTTTGAACTCAGACCTCCCTCTAGGCTACTTCCCAGGGTGGAAATTGCCTCTAGTACTGCTGGCCAAGGTTAATTCTAGGAAACCTGTCTCTCCATTTTCCTCCTGGCTACAAGAAGATGGGCAATTTTATTTTAAATCATCAAAACAAGATGCATCTTGTTATAGCCCTGATTTCTAGACAATGGGTCTTCTGTTCTTAAATCTACCTTTCTTTATTAACAATGGCCATTCTTACTGGGGTTAGGTGGTATCTCAATGTGGTTTTGATTTGCATTTCTCTGATGATGAGTGAGGCTGAGCACTTTCTCATGTGTCTGTTGGCTGCCTGTATACCTTCTTTTGAGAAGTGTCTATTCATATCTTTTGCCCCCTTTTTAATGGTGCTATTTATTTTTTTCCTTTCAGCATGTTTGAGTTTCGTATAGATCCTGGATATAAGGCCTTTGTCAGATATATAGTTGGCAAATATTTTTTCCCAATCTGTGGGCTGTCTCCCTGCTCTCTCAATAGATGCTGATGAGGATGAGAAAAGTTCAACCTCTATGGAAAACAGTGTGGTGATTTCCAAAAGAACTAGAAACTGACCGTCCATATGACCCAGAAATCCCTCTACTGGGAATAAATCCAGAGGAACTCAAAGCATTCTATAACAAAGATACCCACACACACATGTTTATTACAGCACTATTCCCAATAGGAAAAACATGGAACTAATCGTACTGCCCATTGAAACGGGACTGGATAAAAAAATGTGGTACATATACACAATGGAGTATTATGCAGCCATAAAGAAGTACAAACATATGGACTTTGCAGAAAGTTGGATGGATTTAGAGTCAATAATACTCAATGATATATCACATAAACAAAGAACAGAGTACCTCATGTACTCACTCATAAGTGGATCGTGAACATTTACCATAATACTGTTCGAAAGGGATTGACAGTGGCAGGATACCGCTGGGGTGAGAGGGGACACAACATCAATACGGGTACCTGATTTCAAACCAGGCAAAGTAGGGACCAAAGGGAGGACCAAACCTTACCTGTACGATGTCCACTTGTATACCTAATCCTATTTGTACCTCACATCTTTACAATAAAATATATAAAATAATAATAATAATTCTACCTTTCTGAGAGAAGCCATCCTTAAAGATGTCAGGGTGCATTAGCCATCCTGAGGAAGGGAGTGATGAATGGAGTGCTGGCAGGGAAAAGGTCAGAAGGAAGGGAATTGGGACAGAGAAAACAGGGTTAGTGTTGGCAAAGAGGAAGGACATGTCTTTGTTTAAGACAGAAGGGAAGATGGAGGACAAATGAAGATATAGCAAGATCAGACAGAGAGGCAAGGTAGGTATTGCTTTTTGTGTGTGAGCTAAAGAAATCACAAAGTACTGTACTTAGGTTCAGATTTGCATCAGCTGCTAAGATAATGCTGTTAACAAATAACCCCACAAGTCAGTGGCATGCAACAATACATATTTATTTCTAGCTCATCCACAGAGATTAAATCATCTAGGATAGGGTTGGCAAGACATGGCTGGGCCAACTCAAGTGTCTGCAGTGTGGCTGGATGTGTTCACGTATCTGTGGGTTGGATGTGCACCATATGTCCTTCATCCTCTTCGAGGCTGGTGAGCTGCCTTGGGTATGACTATGGTAGGGGGCAGGAGAAGCAGTTCCAATCATGCAACAGAAGCAATTCCAATCATGCAAGAATTGTTTGTCTCTGCTTGTATCATGCTCACCAAGATAATACTGTCTCAAAGCAGCACCAGAGTCAGAGTGGGACACATTACAAAGTTACATGGCATGGATCTGGGTGTCGGGAGACTTGGGTCCTGTATGCTACTCTACCAAAAGATGGTTAATTTTTACCTAGCCTCTGCTTCCATCTCCAAAAAGTCTTAGTAATTTGTCACTTAAAAATTACAGCAATGCAGCTACTGTGATATTAATTAAGATATGAAAATTCTCTGAATAATCTTCTAGCCACTCTTTATATAGCAAAGCAAAGCATGTTGTATTTAAAGAAGTCTTTAGAGATCATTTATTTTCACCTGTGTGTTATAAATGGGGGAAACTGAAGACAAGAGAGACGAGTAGTGAAACAGTTAGTATTAGAAGCTGAATTCCATGTAATTGAACATTTCACTTTAATTTGGACTTGTGCAGCTCTGTAATGGTAGAGAATTAAGGCCCCATTTTAGATTGTTAACTAAAGGATGAAGTTGCGTCTTTGTGGTTGGATGGCAGTTCAGGTCTCTCTGTTTTATTTGGCCATTTGTAAAATCCATTCTCCCTCTCTCACAGCAGAGTATCCAACTAATTTTGAAAGAGGAAGAAGTGAATGTTCGCTTGGATGCTGCAGTGCTGTGAAACCGAGGTGTGATATAGAGCTTACAAATTAGATATTAGTTCGTAATGTGATCTGGTGGTGAGGAAAGCCGACCTGGTTGGGATTGGCCTGTGCGAGGAGTCAAGCTGCAGGAAGGGGAATAATCCCCCTTTACGCGGCACTGGTGAGGCTGCACCTGGAAAACAGGCCCCTGCTCCAAACCTCGGTACCCAGGCCATGTGAACAGGGAGAAGGAAAACGCATGATTCATTTGTAGCTGGAGGAAATGACCTAGGGGGGAGAGATGAAAGGCCTTAATGAGCTTGCTTTCCTCCCCTTGGAAGGGACCCCTGACAGCTGAGAGGTGCCATTGGCTGGTCTAATGTATTATAGTCTTTGGGTCTTTGAAGTAGGTGGCCCTGCAATATATGGCTCTGTCATTACAGTTCTATCCCTTCCCCCCACGTCAGGCTTCCTTCACCACTCTGGACTCTCATTGTCTCAGATTTTTAAGTCTTTCGTACCTTTGGACTTCAGTTCCCATACCTGCTTTTGTCTGGCAGCTGCCTTCTTCCTTCACTTTTAGATATCAGCCTTTATCACATGTTCTCACTCATAAGCAGACCTTGAACAACAATCGTGATACTATAAGAAAAGGATTGGCAGTAGTGGGAAACTGCTGGGGGCGGGGGTGGCGGGATTGGCAGTAGTGGGAATCTGCCAGGGAAGGGGAGGGGCACATCTCATCCACAAGGGTACCTGCATAATGAGCATTTGTATACCTAACCCTGAATCGTACCCCACATCTTTAAAATAAATAATTTAAAAATGTTGTGAGGTGCATGACTATATGTGTTTTAGCTAAGCTTTGTTCTAGCATGAGTTGCAGTGTCAGTCATGAGTTCTATGTTAGTGAATCAACAATATAAATTAAATAAGTTGTCCTTAGACATATAAAACAAGACTATGTATTGGTTGGTTTATGAAAATATAACCAGAGGCTTGCATAAACCTAAATCTATAGTTCCTCTGAAAGCAAAAGTTTAATTTGTTAATTCAGTCTTTGTTAATTCATACTTTGTGAAGACTTTGCAGAACATAACAACCACAAAGAATGAGCATCAACTGTACTTTGATTTCTGTCCTCCCATAAAAAATGATTGTGTGCTTGGGGTTTGGAAAAATGAGAAAAATGTACATGGTCTCTCTCTCTCCGTGTGTGTGTGTGTGTGTGTGTGTGTGTGTGTGTGTGTGTGTGTGTTCAAACCAAGAACAATGGGAGGCAGAGCCCCACAGAAAGATGCAGAAGATAGATGTGCTATTTTCTGACTGAGAATAGCACAAGTCTGAAGGGAAGAAGTGTTATTATCTTGGTAAGGCAGATATCAATGAGTTTTGACCAGTAGTGGTTCCTCCGGGTCCCCACCTGTGGTCAGAAATTTCTCCTGTAAAGTAAATGCACTGTGCAGATTTGCAGGTAATACAGTACTGATGTTGTTCTGCTTTTCCAATATTAATATAATCCAATCCACACTCATGACCTTTGAGAATTAGGGAAAATGCAAGCTGGTTTTTCCTGCACGTTCTTAAATTAGTTTTGGTACCCATGAGGTGATATCATTGTATTCATACTATTTCTTCATCACTTTCCAATATGACATAAGGAAAATGATGACTTTGTGTTACTGCTAAGTCTCTTTGCTTAAACTAAAAGACATATCTACTTCCTGTTTTTGTTTAAAATCACAGCATGGGTTTGTTTCCTAAAGACAATGACGAACCTCTAGGAATTTCTGTCTAGGGACTATGCTTTTTGATATGACTCTAAAGTAACTTGGGACACTTTAAAAAGAAAGTATGGCCCTAGAGATTGATAGGGCTTGGAGATGTCCAGATTGGGCTCCTTTCATTGGGGCCATCTTGCTTTTTGTATAAGCTATTTTGTATAATGTATATTATTGTGATATTTGGATTTGAGTCTAGCAACAGAAATATAAATGCTGGGCTCCTAAATTAATCTTAGTTAACAATTCCCCTCTATTATCTCTCTTCTGTCTTCCATTGTGTGTCCAGTCATTTCCTCTCAGCTCTGTTGAATATTTACTGCATAGAATAAGTTCCAAACTGCTAAGAGCTGAATAGACAGTCTTCCCATATGGAGACAAGTTTATTCAGTGCACTTAGAAATTTTCTGTCAGCTTTATGAGACATTCCCTTTACTTTTTCATCCCCTTCTGTTTTCTATCTCATTTAATGAGCATTTCCCAAGTATCTATAATGGGATCGGGGAGAGGAGGGTTAGAGAATTAAAAGTCAATAATAGCAGACTCTGCCTTCAAGTAATTTACAGTCTAGTGCGTTTTCTATCTTATTTCGTCAAGTCATACTTTAGTCTTCCTTCTTTATTCTTCTTGCATCTTCATCTTTGTGTGTGAGCATCACTTGGATTTTTGCCATTATCTCTCATCTCCTTTCCCTCTACTTTCCATTGAAGCAATTTAATTCCACACCCATGGTTTGCATTATCAGCCCTTTAATCATCGCCGAATACACCCCTTTAATCCTGACTTCTTTGTCTCTGCCAAGGTCTAGATCTATATTTCTAACTCTCTTTTGTGCATGTTCCATGGCTAAGACTGTAGAATTACTACATGCTGCATTCTTATGAAAAAAGGGGTTAGAAGGAGTCTGTTAATTGAATTACAAACCACGTTTATGATACATGACTTTAAGGGACCATAGGAAACTTACCAATTCAAAAACCATGTTTTTAAAAAAAATATATATATATATAAGTATTTTAGTAATGTAAGCACTTGAGAAGATATTGGAAAACATGAATTAAAATGAGACTTTTATAATGAGCAATGAAAAATTGCTCATGTTTTGTTTTTTATTAAGCATAATTACTTTAAGTAAAATAAATAGATGCATTTGAGAACAAACAATAAAAATGTTAAACACAAATTTTCTTTCAAAATAAAAATGCAAATTTCAAAGTCAGTACACTAAAGTCCTTTATTGTATATGAAGTGCATATCTATAATTCCACTATGAGAGAGCTTATTGTGGTCTTCTAAATGTTTCTATTTGAGCTAAAGATTTCAAATAAATGACTCAACACGTTGAAACTCAAATCTTCATCCCCCACCTCACACACACCTGTTTCGCCTCCTTATCTTACAGTATTAGTTGATGGCACTGTAAAAATATTACATGCACATTCTTTAAAAAATTGAATTTATCAGTAATGAGTAAAAATTTAACATTTCCTCATTCCCTATTTCCACCTTACTTCCTGATTCCCACTTTTTAGTAAAATTATTTCTTCTTTTATTTCTTCTAATTGTGGCTTTAAATTCTTGTTTCTTCAAATTTAGAGAGTATTTCTTGATACCCCATCATTTACAATGAAGAAATTAGGGCTTCAACACCACTGTTGACCTCTCTTCTCTTTTGCATTTTTAAAGTTGTTTCAACTACACAGTTATTTATTGTACATATGAACTAATATTTAAATCCTTTTAAATATTTTTTTTTACTTTTTAATAAATTCATGATAAAAATTCGAAAGCAAACAAATAGATTTTATGGTATTATAATCATGTCAGTGTGATAATAGTAAATATGCTGTAAAACCAAGTGGTAGGTTTAAATTCAGAGTGAAAGAAATCTGATCTTATTTCTTATGTTATTTAAGATTGACACAGGGTGTTTCCAATGTTAAGTTCAAGTGGACACTCATATGTTCTGTTCTGATTGCTCAATATCATGTCACATTTTAGTTTGATTTATACTTGAACTGTGATATTCTTATACATTCTGAGATTCTAACTGCTGTCTTTTACTTTCTGACCAAAGAATAATACAATTTTTTTCAAACATTTTCCTAGGATTTTTCTGGCTTTTCAATTATATTCTTTTCTTAATAGTCTATTTTCTTTTTTAAAGATAAATGGTTAGAGTGCTCTGAATCCTGTTTAAATTTGGATTTGGTACTTTATGAGCCTACTACAGAGCTGTTTTTTTCAAAATTTCTTCCCATTCTGTTTCGGTATTACTCGGGTTAGGTTGGATACTGTACTGTCTCTAAATTTCAGAGGCTTAATTTTGTAGAAGTCTACTTTCCACTCAAATTTCAGTCCACCTAGAATCAGAAGCGAGTTTGACTCAATGTAGACTCTCTGGAAGCAAAATTCTCCATCAGATCGTTCAGCTGTCTTTCAGGTTCTTATTTCTCTCGGCAGTCAACCAATGGCTAAGAAAGGCAATGTGGAAGGTATAAGCACCCCTAATCTCCTTGGGCTAGAAGTAGCACATATAACTTCTTATGATTTTCTACTGTCAAGAGCAGTTACATGGTCTACTTGATGGAGGGATGCCAGAAAACAATTGACTGCTGCCGAGGAAGAAGTGGAGATGACGGCCCCTACCCATACCCCAAGTTAGACTCTTGGATTCCTTTGTTTGTATCAGAATACATAATTAACAAAAATTTTTTCCCAAGAAGCCTGCATGAAGACAAGTGTCCCGAATTTTTAATGTCTGGAAATTTCTTTATTTTACTCTCATTCTTAGCACTGTGACTAGGTGTGAAATTCTGAGTTAAAAATAAACATTTCTCTTAAAACTTGCCTTGTTGTCTTGCAACATTCTTTGATTTTTAAAAAAAATTTGCCTTCATATTTTCTGTTCTCTTCTTCTAGAACTCCTTGGAATAGAGGAAGATCTTTCTGGGATAATCTTTACGACTTTACTTTTATTTTGCCTTTCCCTTTTCTCTTTGTTTTATGTTCTGTTATACCTTTCTCAGTTCATATTATTGATTTGAAAAATCAGCCATCATACATTAAATTTCTCTGAATATCTTCTTCTTTCTTAATCTTTTTATATCAACCTATTAGTATTGTTTTATTGGCTTGATCTCCTCCTGAAGTCTCTGAGAAGCCTCATTAGAATGGTTTTGAGAGGTCTCATATTTTGTGGATTATCTGTTTATTCTAGTATCTGGCTTTTTTTTTTTTTGGTTCATCTTGATTTTTTTACCTTGTGTTTTTTTTTTTCTCTCAAATATTTGGAGATACTTAGCTGTTTAAAAAAGGTAGCTGGATTGAGTTTTCTTTATTGTTGAAGTTTTTTCTCTGATTCCTTAAATATAGCTTATATATTTTTGAGCATAAGGAAGATACCTTTTCTTGTTTTTTGTACATAAATACTTACATTTTTTATTTTGAAATAATATCTAATTTGTAGAAAAGTTGCAAGAATTGCAAAAACAAAACAAACAAAACAAAACAAAAAAACTCACAGCAAGCTCCTTTCTTTTTCAATTTCTAGAACCCACCCAGCTTCTTTTCAGCTTAGTGGCTAGTACATGCTAGTTTCTAGTCCCAAATAGTATGCTCCTGGATTTTTACAGATCTCGGCTTAAAAATCACCTTCTCAGTGACTTTTCTAATGGCCTTAATTACGACTCAGACTTCGAATTTCTCAGAGTACTTTGTTCACTAACCTTACAGTGTACTCTAAATTTGCATGTATATATAGATGTATAGATGTATTTACCTTTTTACTCTTTTCCACTTTCTTTTTAAATTCAAGGGGTGCACATACATGCTTATTTACCTGTTTAATTTAGTATGTTTCCTATAGCTGGACTCTGCATAGGGTCCATGCTTGTTTTACTCACCCTTGTATACTTAGTTCCTAGTACAATGTCTGGCATAAAGTAGGCATTCACAAATGCTTGTAATATATATATATTAATACATGGTTGTATCTCAGGCATTGGTGACACATATAATGCCGAGATGTGAATATCATGGAGTTGGGCTTAAAGTCCCAGTGGTGCCTTCTTGGTATCCCTCAAGCAATAAAACGCAGGCTTCCTGGTAAGCATGCCATCATTAGAAGACATTATTTTGTAACTAGGCAATACCAAGGCAGGGCAGAGTGAATGATTTGTGTAGGATAATACAGGAAAAGCACTATGGAGCTGGATGAGAGCCAGTAGGCCAGACCCATCCTCTGGAGGCCAGGTGCTCACATCAGTTTTCAATATAGGCTCCGTAGGGATAAGTCACCATCTCAGCTCCACCGTGCCCCACTCACCCAAGAGGGGGCTAGAAAGGGGAAGGCCAATGCCAAGTTGAGAGTTTCCAGGCCACTTTGCTTTGGTTTGGCTTAGAGCTTCTGCTTCTCATTGCTATTGCCCCTTGGGCTCCTGATCTTAAATCAAGCTCTCAATCTTTTCTTCAGCTCTGAATGAACTGGTGACTTTTAATTGTATTTTTCCATTCGGGGTCTTTGAAATTTGCATTGCTTTGCTTTTGTGGGTTTAGCATGACCTTTAATGTTCTCTTAGCAGATTTCTGTTATTAGAGGAGATGGGATTTTTGATTTGTTAGAGAAAATGGAGTCTAAGCTTGGACTTCAGACCCTTAAGCTTTCCGTTCAAAACAGAGAGATGACTAATAACTATTTAGTGTGTAATGATGGCTTAGCAGTATTTACCACTGATTTAGGTTCTCTGGCTCCATTACTTAGGATATTTTCCTGACTTAAACATCTCTCAGTTCTTTAGCCAGCAGCTGTCCACATTTTTTTAAGTCCCCAAACCTCCAGAAATTATGATTTCACATTTTTAATAGGCTCCTTTCACTGTTCAATCAAAAAGGCCTCTTGTGCCTTGCAGCATGTGTCTCCAAATGAATTTAATACAGATCTCAATTTGAGAACACAAACAAAGGATAAAGCCCAAATCTTCCCTAATGGGGCCCAACCCAACACTGCTATCCCTGACTCTTGGTTATGTATGAAGCAGGTGTGTGAAAAGAACAAGGGTAAGCAGAGTGAAAAAACACAAAAAGCAACAGCCCTTGACAGAGGAATACATGATTCAAGCTTTCTCACCTTCATCATTGCTAGAGTCTCCTTCCTTGTGGGAAAGGAAAGATAGTCACATAAGAATTCAAAGATAATCATTCTTTTAGAATAATATTTCACATTAATGCCTTATCATTGCAATGATTCATTAATTGAGATATTTGAGAAATATGGATTGCTTTTTTGGTATAAAGACAAGAGAGATAGTCACTGGTCTCAGTGGCATGTGTGTGTGTGTTTGTGTGCATGTGTGTGAACTTGATAGTATGGAAAGGCAGCCAGGAGTGGAGAAAGCTGTTAGTTCAGAATTGAGGGCTTATAATAATAGTGATCACCACAATAAACAATTTTGTAATCTATATTGCTTACAGAAGGTTTCTACATAGTAAGAACTACGTTAATTTGTTTACAACACTTGACTATTTACTTTTCTTAACAAATAGAAGAGGTAAGCACTTGTGAGATCCCTATAATACAGATATAGAGACTGAGGCTCAGCAAGATGTGTCATTTTCTTGTGGTTACAAAGTCCCAAATTTATAAATACTAACACTGATCTTTCTGAACTTTATCCTGCACTTTTATCCACAGTATTGGTGAAAATTTTGGGGGGGTGGAAGTTGGGATTTCCAGTGACTCTTCTAACTTTATTACTCTATGACCCTGTGAGGTACATAACTCAGGGACTATAAGTGAAGACCTTGAGAAATACCCAGGTTTTGGGTATCAGGACTGTGAGCCTACGTGGTGGGGAAGTTAGAACTCTGAGCTTGGAATCAAAAGGCTGTGACTTTGGTCCTGAGTCTGCTTCTCCATGGCTGCAGGACCTTGGTTTCTTCTTTAAAATGGAGGATGTCATACCAAATTTCACTAAGTTTGAGCAGTAAGGAGATGGGGAAATGAGCTAATGGGTATGAATGTATTTTGTAAATTGTATTAAGCTTTGCAGTTGTAAGGAGGTACTATTATCACACTCATGTCAGACATTGTTGGATGTGGCTTCCAGTTCCACGGACTAATAAAGGAATAAGGTAATGACAGCTGCTATTCATTGACTGCATGTTATGTGCCAGGCAATTGACTTGGTACTCAGTGCTTTAATTTAATCCTAGAAAGCAATTCTTCAAGGTACATTTTATTATATCCATTTTAGAGAAACATACAAGCTCATAGATGCTGAGTAACTAGGTTTTTAGAATGAGTGTATAGGTAAATTGCACTTCAAGCTCAGGTCAGCCTGATGACACAGTTATTGCTCTTTCTTCGATGTGGCTTTTCTTGGACAGATTAGTTTAAAAAAACGCCACCAAATGATAGAAATGGAAACTATCTTAGAGATTGTTAAATCTCTCAAAACACCTACTAATTTTTTTTAAGTAAAGGCAAGGCCTAATATTTGCATTTAATGTATAAGTCATGAATCTTCTTGTTTCAAGTAGCAGGAACCCAATAGAAGGTGGCTTTATCAGAAATAAAGAAGCAGTTTCAGGCATGACTGAATTAAAGTACCTAGTCTATATTAGCAGAATTCATTCTCTTTATTTCTGAGCTTTACTTTTCTTTGTGTTGGCTTGTTTTCATGTTCCATGTGATGGCTCATAGCAGACCCAGGTTAACATCATCCATGCTTGCATACTCCCAGGTGAAGTCTTTCCAACATTGATCTAACTCTTATCAGTTTCGGATGGGTCATGTCCCCATCATCGGGCCAGTCACTGTATTCAGGGGAGAAACCATGAGGTTGATTGAAGCTGGATTCCCATGTGCACCACAAAACTGTATGTACCATGTGTAGAGAAGAAATTGTTCCCCAAAGAAAAATTGGTTGGTGGTTTCTGGAGGAAGTGGGTGTGAATGGTGGGCAGACAAAAACAATAGATATCTTCCATGCCTACAAAGGCCCACATTTATTTGGGGAAATAATTCAATTGCCTCTTTGCTTGATCTTTATCTTAAAACGTCCACTTGGCATCTCAGAGGTAGACTCCATGTCTGCTGTTCTGGGTATAGTGCCATCAGTTATCTCCTTACTCACATATGTTATAATGCCTGAAAATGTTGGTCAAGCATAAGAAAGATCCCTAGGAGACAATTCAGTGGGAAGGCACGGCAGACATGTAAGAAGGAGACAGTTTAAGCAACAATACACTCCTGGTTGGTATCGGTGAGCAATGACAATCTCTTGCTTAGGTGTCATAAAAGTTGAGAGACATAGTAAAGATAGTATTTCTACTCAAACTACTGATCTCCGGTAAGAAGCACTGATCGAATCTCTCAAAAATCCTAGTCTTTGTAAAACTCTAAAGGTGTTACGCTTGAAGAACCCTTTAGAAAACCTAGCTCCACTCCCTTTTTGGACTTTTGACACATTTAGACTGAGTGAACTCAAGTGGCTTCCCTAATGTCACTCAACTGGTGAAAGCACAGCTGAGCTCAGAACCACAAACTCATGATTTGAAACTCACTGAAAGATGGCTGGTTTATGCAGGTTTTCTGAAGCACATGGTATACGAATAAGTGAGAACCTAGCATCCTGGCACCCGGCAAGGATGTCAATGTCCGCCAAGGACTCACACTTTCTTTCTTGGCCTTGAATGTTCCCATAAACATTTTCGTGCTGGAGGAATGGTTACAGACCCAGACCTCAATGTTTGTGCTCCTGTTCTGCCTTAGATTAAGTTAAATATTGTTTGTAGATGATACAGATAAATCGGCTCAACTGTGAGTCTGTCTAGATGGTTAAAAGGATGCTGTTTATTTCTCTAAGGAGGTTGCCCAGCTGGGTAAGAGGGATGTTGGACTATTGCCTCATTTTACACACAGCCTTCCTATTTGTTTCAGGACTTGACTTCAGAGAATGCACTTAACTGGTTTGCCTGGTTGTCATCTGTCATGCTTCTATTGGAATCAAGTGCCCCAGTGGCTGTGAACTTGTCATCTCCCTCCCTCCTGACCTCCCTGCAGTGCCAAGGATGGTGCCAGCAATCTGTGGCTGCTCCATCAATGGAAACTAGATTCAGTATATGAAAGAGTGATTGATTAATTAGAAAATAAGAAGAGACTCTCAGGCTTCAAGTGTATGTAAGTGTATTAGATAAGTGACAGGGAACAGTTGGTTCCTGTGTTTATTCAGCCAAAGAAAACAGTAAAAATAGACTTATGTAAAGTGGGCAGATTGTAGACCAGTCATTAGGAAGGATTCACCGGCAATGGTTATGAAACTCGTTGAAATACTTTTGGCTGTAGGAAGGAGATTGGATTGAAGAACATGTCCAGTCATTTATCAGCTGTGCCACATTGGGAAAAGTTGTTGGTCACCTCAGCTTCTCTCCTATAGAATGGGTTGAGATGAAAAACTGAACTCATAAGGGAATCAGAATTAGATGACGTATGAATACCCCAGCACAAGACTTATATTCTGCCTTAAATGTGGGCTTCCATCTTTCTCCTTTTTAATGTGAACACTTAATTTTTTTATCCAACTGGATAAAATAGGCTTACAAAATAAGAAAATAAAAGATGACATAAGCTTGAAACAAGCAATATTAATGGGGAGGGAGATGATGACAAGAATGGAGAAATAAATAAGTTTGACAGGATCTGCTGTGTAACTGTGTGGAAGTTAAAGGAGAAATGTCAGTGCCATTTCTAAAAATAGGATGCCCCAGAGGGAGGGATGGTTTGTTAGACTATCCAGGTAAATGGACAAAGTGAAATCAAACAGTCCAATAAAGGATCTGTCTTTTCATGTATCAGAACAAATCATCTGAGTTAGTTTTGCATATTATAGGAGACTTAAACCACAAATGACAAGGCTTTATTTTGTTCTGCTTCCTTCCCCCTCTCCCCAACATTTCAAAGCTTTAATGCTCTCCTGAAGTATTTTTCACTCCGAGTTATGCTTCAGAATTCCTGGACTCTGCCTCTAAGAGTTTCTGATTCAGTGGTCTGGGTGGGGCCTTGGCATCTGCATTTCTGAATAAGTTCCAGAGGTAAAAGGGGTGCACAATCAGGACTGAAGATTAAAAAATAGGAAAGACAAAGTATATTATTAACATGCCATCAACTCAAGATATGTTTTCACAGCCTGTCACCTAAGGAATACTCTAGGACACTCTGAGAGTGAATCTCCCCAATCCGCACCTGTCCTTTTAGTTGCTGAGAGGCTGGCTCAGACAACTTTTCATTTTCTTTGTCCAGTCTTAGTGTCTGTAGTCCCTTATTTCTTCTGGGTTACAGCACTGATGGGGGAAAATGGAAGGAGGTTATCCAGGAATCCGTCCTTTTAGGGCTATCACAAAAGCCAGGGGCATCTTGTTTGGTCATCTCTGGACCTTGGAGCAAGTGAATGTCTATGATTGTACTTTTATTAAAGCACTTTAAAAAATTCTGTTCTGCTCACAAGTGGGTATTATTGTGCCAATTTTGTGGATGAGAAAACTGAGTATGAGAGAGTTCAGTAACTGTCCTTAAGTAATCCAACAAAGTCAGAATCCATATTTTTTATCTGAACTCTCTCCCTTCCCCTCCCCCCCCATCTCTTCTCTTCCCTTTCATTTCCCTCCTGTCTTCCTCTTCGCCACATACCACTTGTCTGCTTCTAGCGCTAGAACATAAACTTTTTTGAGGAGGGGACTACACAGTTATTTGCACACAGTATGTGTTTATCAAATATATGGCGAGTAAATGAACAGTGCATTTTCTTCTCTTAAGGATCTCATTGTATATTTTACTAATGAGACTGAAACTTCCAAGTGTACAAGGATGTTCTATATACTTGATTTTGTCAGTGTGTGTACTTGAAAAATTGCATAATTAATATCAAATGTTCCCAATGTACTTGTGAAATGAATATTAGCTGGATATCTGGCACAGAAGACAGGCATCAGGTTCTATTCCCCATTAGAGCCTTACTCTAGTGTTTTCCTGACTGCCTGAGTGGTGGCAATTGCCAGGACCCTCATGGTTTCCTTTTCTGCTCAGAGGCTGTCAAAGAAAACAGCTACAGAATTAATCCCCGGTTCAAAGACTTTCTGAATCCCAGTCAAGGATTGTTCTGTTCTCAGTCTTCTCTGGCTCCACAAAGTCATGATCTCTCCATTGGCCTCAGAGCGCTCACCTGGTACCTGCAAAGGAAATGGTAGACAATGACAGGAGGCTGTAGTTTACTCTCTGTCTATGGCACAGCATGGAGCTGATGAATTGGGCTTAGCTAAAGCACATGACAGCTTGGGCGACATCTTTCTGGCATAGACCCTGAGTTAAAACTTTCATAACTATATCAATTTCAGTTCATTGTGCAGAGGTTGTTTGGGAAAATAACTCAATATTAAGCACACAGGTCTACCTGAATTGCAGTTCTACCAATCTTTGCAAAGCACCAGCCTCAATAAAATGTGACACAACAGTAATGTTTAAGACATTTTATGCATTGGCACCTTGTTAGGTGTCATAATTCCTGGAGATTCTCTTAGACAAACTCCATCCTTCTCACCAGTTTTCAGGGTACCTACATGCAAATGACTTCACCACAGTCTACCCAGAATTACTCAGTCCCATATCTTACATTCTACAGACTATGAGTTATAAATGGTCAAGTGGGTATAATAACATTTTGAAAAATGATAGATTGTCATAACCACTAATGTTTTGATTAAAAAAATACTAAGCATGTCTTTTGAGAACAAATATTAAGTATGAACTTGGGAATTATATTCTTCGGGTTAGAATTCTCAATCTGCCATCTATTAGCTTAGGGTTTCTCAACATTGGCACTATTGACATTTAGGGCCACATAATTCTATGTTGTGGGTGGGGGCTTGTCTTACACACTACAGGATGTGTGGTGACATCCCTGGAGTCTGTCTTCTAGATGTGAAGAGCACTTGTCTATCAATGACAGTTAGAAATGCCTCAAAGACATTTCCAGGTAACTCCTGGCTTGAAGGTGGGGTGGTTGGGGTGGAAAGAGGGTGATTGCCCTGGTTAGAGAGCCATTGCATTAGCTGATGATCTTCGGAGAGGTTTAAATAGCTCTGGTATTCAATTCTTTTTTTTTTTTTTTGAGTTGGAGTCTCACTCCATGGCCCAGGCTGGGGTGCAGTGGCACGCTCACAGCCACTCCAGTGTTGACCTGCTGGGCTCCAGCGATCCGTCTGCCTCAGCCTACCAAGTAGCTGGAACTACAGGTGTGTACTACCATGTCTAGCTAATTTTTTATTTATTTATTTTTATTTTTATTTTATTGTAGAGACGGGGTCTCGCCAAGTTGCCCAGACTGGTCTTGAACCTGAGGTCTCGGCAATCTACTCACCTTGGCCTCCCAAAGTGCTAGGATTACAGGATCACCAAGCCCGGCACAACTCTTTTTAACTGTAAAAGCCGTATAATAAAACCCAACTTATATTGTTGGGTGTGAGCACATAAATACATTAGCATATACTTGGTATATGTATAGTAAGAGCACAAAATTATTAGTTACTAATAGCAGACATTTATCATTGTTTATTTATCCAAATACACACTATAGCTAGACTATACAGGTCATGCTAAAACTAGAAAAACTGAAATAAAGAGTTTAAGTTATTTTCCCTTGATTTGTATAGGAATTTAAAATCTTTCAGACTTAAAACAATCAAGTCTAGATTTTTAGCAGGAAACAGAACAATGAAGTAGATGTGTCTTTCACTGAAAAAAAAATTTCTTTTGCCCCTGAATGCACTTCTCTGAAATTACCCAGTGGGAGTGGAAGGATGATGTTGACCATAACCATGTTGCTCTGATTTAGGGAAAACTCATAAAACATGAATTTCCTGGTTTTGGTAGTCCCTCAGTACCCAATAATGTAGAAACTGTTTCTTTCCCCAAAGAGTAAGTGGTGCATTGAGAGAGAGGGAGAGGGAGAGGGAGAAAGAAAGAAAGGGAGTTCAAATCACAGAGGCAAATTAAGTTCAGTAGTGAAACCTTAGAAAACACAATATTGTTTTTCTCAAGAGCATACCTTGAGAAAACAACTAATTTCTATGCAAAAATCAATTACTATTACTTAATACATTACCCTCACCCAGGCTAGATTATAATAGGAATATATTATTTTTGTCATACTTAATTCTATTATGAAACTCAAGCTGGGAAAATAAGAAAACAATTTCTAGGGGCTTGTACTATTGCTTAATATGGAGAATCATTTGTTTGGGCGATCTGGATTATTGCTAATTTGCCATCAGGCCCTGTCTATGGAAAACAAAGATTACAACTTTGGGTTGATTCTTTGGTTTACAGTAGGACGGAGCTTGAAATGAAGTTTTACCTCAGGCTTCTGGTAGCTAGAGAAAACAAAAGACAGTCTAGATATCTGCAAGAAAAAATGTTAACTGAATAACAGACACTGACAAGGGCAGAAGAGTTAAAGTTGGTAGAAGTTATGGTAAAACATGCTTCATTCCAATTAGAAGAGGGCTCAGGACTGAAGCTATTCCTGGGATGCAGAATGTTCAATCTAAAAAACAGAAAAGCTTTAGGAAACTAGGATGAGATGGCTACCATAATAACAGATTGAGAAAGCTGTTGAAGTCACAAGTAATCTATCACTGGAGGTTTTCAAGTAGAGGTTGACTGACCAATTCTCAGGAGTGTGTCAGAGAAGTCTCTGTGTCAGGTAAGAAGAATGGACCCAACAACCTCTGCAGAAACCATCCATGTCTGAGACACTGACAGCAACTACAAAGAAAATGATCAGTGGTAGATCCAGCCTCATTGCCAAATCCTCTGGATTTACAAATCCTTCCACATTTAGGTTCCATTTTTAAAACCCAAGTGAACTGAATCTTCTAAGAAGCTCTCTAATCCTTTTTGTCATAAAATCATCAACCAAGAAAATATTTTCGACAGAGGCAGACAGACATTCAGAATATTACCATGAGAAAAAACAAAGGATTTGGAATCAAAAGACTTATGCTTCGATTCTAAGTCTAGCATTCTTTAGATTTGGACAATTGGTTTAGTAGCCCTGATCATTGACTTTTCTCCTCTCTGAGATGAAGATAATGATGTTTACCTTGCCTATCTTTTGGGGCTGCTGGGAGGATCATACAAGCTAGTGTGTCAAAGCATTATGAACTGCAAAGCACACTCATGTCCATTGCAGATATTTTGAACATGTCATTCTCTATTATCTCTGTAAGTCCAAGTCTGGTATTGTATTTATAGGCTAAATGGATGCATACAAATGGTATTATTTAAAATAAGCTAAACCATGGCAGCAAAAAGATGGCATCTTATATAACAGATCAGTGCTAACAGCAGGTATTCCTAGTTGGCATTGGTGTTTTATCACAGTAATTCATAGACACAGGTACTTTCTAGTAAGACACAGGTACTTATCACAGTAATTCATAGCCACAGGTACTTTCTAGTTTGTCACTCTAGCATTTCCTCCAGTTACACTGCTATCCTTATCCATCTGACTGGACAGTGAAAAGAGAGTATCAAGATGGTACACTTTCTGAAATCTATGCCCAGAAATGACACCCACAGAGTCAATTAATAGCTACTGGCTAAAGCTCAGTCGCTTAACCAAGCCATAAAGGGAATCTGGCCTAGTACACGTCATGGACTGTTGGAAGGGTCATGGGAAGTAGGACACGTCAAACCATTGTGAGCTGTGATGCTCCTGCACATGGGTTTTAGATTTATTCACTGTGATTCTTAGTGCTATCCTTGAAGGTGAATATGGATTTTAATTTTAAAGAACAGTCAGTAGCTCTGCTTCAAAATTTACACGGCTAGACTACATTTGAAGGTTATTTCTTAACCAGTTCTAACGTTTGGATTTAATTCCTGATACCAACACAGCCCTGATACACAAACTTGCTATAAATAACTGGGTGAATCTGAGAATAAGTATCAATTTCTAGATCTCTGCTCTCTTTCAATTGGTGAGCTCTGCATTTATAGAGCACCTACCGTATGCCCAGCATATTGCTACCAATGGACAAAACATGATACCAGGTCTCAAGAAACACATAGGCAATGCTTTATTTACCTTGGTTTCTCCAAGGAAAAGTTTTCATTTCTCCTACTTGCTCTAGGTTAGTCCACTATGTGTAAATATTAAATATTCACTTAAACTTGGTGAGGAAAGTGTAACTTCTTACAAAATCAGCCCATGTTTTTCTTTCATTATATTTCTTGGTTTTTCTCTACTAATGAATATCTGCCGCTTTAAGAAAAAAAGTTTCAGTTTAGTAATGGACACAAAGCAATGGGCGCAAGAAGCCTCGGGGATAGCAATCGTGAGTTAGGCTGTAAGATTGGTTTTCACCCTCCATCTCCATCATCAATTGGGACATTTAACTTTCCACTATTGAAAACTCTCATCTCAAATCACCCAAGCAAAAACTAATATTTTCCCTGAAGAGAAGCCCTAAGTAGGGAAGCTCCAGGGTTGGGTAATTCAGTGATAGAACTGTGACATCCAAAGCTAAAGATGCTTGTGTCCACACTGTCATCCAGTAGGTTTCCTTAGAGTCACAAGATGACTTCTTTAGTCTCAATTGTCCAGACATAGTATTCAGGAGAAGAGGAGCCATCTTACCTCAGCTACACCATTACAAGAGCAGGAAACTTCGAAACAGAAGCCCTCTTTCAGATCTCCCCTTTGACCACACTGGCATCATATGTCCATTTCTAATCAGTATTGGCAAGGAGATGAAATTCCTATGACTGGTCTACTTAAATATAAGGCTAGGTGGAGGCCAGTGTATTGTCCAAACAAAATATTTGTGTTAGCAAGAAAGAAAGATGGTATGTACATTTGGTTTAGGAAAATAACACTGCTAGTTATACCATCAATACTTGGTTTCATCCTTGATGGTCCAACTCTGGCTTTATTTTCAGCTTCCTTCTTGTTTTGTAGGTTGGCAATTCTCCCATCTCTCTTTTCTGTGCTGTTTATCTTCTATCCACCAGCTATACCTCCTGCCTTGAACTCTTTATGTTGGGCTTGGCCCCCTTTGCTGACACATGAAAGCAAGCATCAGACACCATTTAAAGACACTCTACTGAGATAGATGTGATTGTGTGACTTGCTACGACCACTGAATCACAGAGATGTGAGAGGTGACAGGATATTTCCTTAAATAAAATAAGGTCTCAGTTCTGTGGGTAGAATTCTTCATTCAAGAGTTGTAACTCCTTCTTTTGACACATACTACCACAGAATTCTCAGCAGAATGGAATCTTAATTCTACACTTGAGAATTGGTGTTTTCCCCAGGGGTTCTACAGAATTGCAACAAGGGCCTCCCTAAAAATAGCTGAATTTAAGCAGGAAGGCTACAATGTTCCCTGTTCATTCAACCCTGTCCCACGTTTCACCCAGAAATCATTTCTTTATCTAATATATTAATATATATGTATATACATATATACACATATATATATATGAATGTATATCAGATAAATTTTACACTGTCATATGACACTTTTTTGAGCAAAAGTGACTTTTTTTTTTCAGTTGGAGTCTCACTCTGTCGCCCAGACTGGAGTGCAGTGGCCGCTCCCGGCCACTGCAGCCTCGACCTGCTGGGCTCCGGTGATCCTTCTTCCTCAGCCTTCCAAGTAGCTGGAACTACAGGCATGCGTTACCATGCCCGGCCAATTTTTT